>JBCEWB010064003.1:0-11645 GCA_039654565.1 Peronia peronii | reverse complement strand
AAGTTTAGAAGTCTACCCCACAAAAATTTTTTTTCCTGCCCCCCCCCCCCCCCCCCCCCCCAAAAAAAACCAACAAAAACCAGGGCAGATACTTAAAGCTGGGATAATCCGACTTTCTTAAGGTTGAAAAGCTGCATACAGAATAAACCAGTGTGTAATTGGGGCCAGTGAAGATATGGACAGCTTGGTTCCTAAAGTTTACTCAAGAAACAGCGATCAGTAATGACAATGTCGACGAAAAAAACCGATAGAAAACCAAACTATATCAGGATGGCAGGAAGAGGGTTAAAAATCGATCTATCTAAGAACAAGCAGTGGTCAAAACTCATGTAAAGATTCTTTGATCGCCACTGTCTTTCCATCAATCGAGCAGAACAACTGATTTTAGTGTCAAGAGGCCAATTTGTTCCCACATAGCGTCTGTTTTCACTTTAGACACAAAAATCATGTAAACTGGAATGATCTTAAATGCAACGATGTCGATCTTAAAATGAATTTTAGCCTAAAAATCAATTTTTTTCAAAACTACACAAGTCACGTCATACCAGCGGTATTCACTGACACAGCCTAAGGTTAATCCATTCGCCCATCTGCACTTGAGCTGGGCTGGCATTCATCTGCCAAACTTTAGTACTTCTTTATGTTCTGTTGACCCATGGTCATTGCTGGCTTGACCATCACAACATCTAGTTTACAGCCTTCTTCCTGTGTTCAAACGGTACACCTTATCGTCTGGGCACATAATACGATTTTTATGATATTTATATTCATCCATCAATATCACAATTTCAAGGCCTTATGTCTACAGCTCTCTTATCTACATAAGATGCCGTTCTCACTGTCCTGATTTGGAGAGATAGATGAGAATGTATTGGGGGGGGGGGGTATATAACTATAGACAATACGGTTCGTAATTCCTTTGGGGGCGCAGTGGCTCTGTGGTTTGGCGTCTGCTCATGGAGAAAACAGGCCGGGATCGACTCGCGGGTCCTGCATCGGGGGATGGAAGGACACAAAGATCGAAAACACGCATTTTTTCAGTGACTCAACGGTCCCCTGGCTTCCAGTGGGTAGGAAAGCCCACGTCTAGCCTTTTCTAATAAGGGCGAATATATTTCGGAGGTGACATGTGTACGTTAGGCACGTTAGAGAACCCTTGGCAGTTCAAAATCGATGAAAGAGTAGGCTGCCTACCGCCGTCCGGGCAAAATTTCCAAATCACAAATTTCTACCCACAAAAAAAAATTTCAACAAAAACAGGCAACCTCTTCGAGCCGAGATTATCCTATTTTCATAGGACTGAAAGGCTAAGAAAAACAACAACTCGTAATTCCTTCAGATTTGTACACAGAAAGAGAAAGACAACATCCACCCCCCCCCCCCCCCCCAAACCTCCTTCATGTTCTAGCTATCATACAGCTAACACAACACTGCTCTCTTTTCCCCTCTGACCACGATAGACAGAGTGTTGTATTTATCTCGGCCGAAAATTACCACTCGTACATGAACTTCAGACATAAAGACACCTGCCATGTTGCAAACTGGACCCACCGAACAACTGCCTTCTGGCCAAAACCCTGTCCGACTGTTCTCGACAATGGTCAAGTGGTCAAGCCAGGTGTTTTCATTGACCTTGTCGCTTGGGGCAAACTTCTTTTCTTTACAATTATGAATATATTGTGTCTACTAATGCGGTCATTTGTTGAGGTATCGTGACATAAATATGAAGAAATCATTTTATCTGCGGTTATATTAGAAAAGAGAAATATATCTATTCTTATATCCATCTATCCATCCATCCATCCATGCATCCATCCATCTATCCATCCATCCATTCATCCATGCATCAATCCATCCAATCATCTATCCATCCATCCATCCATCCGAACACCCAGCCATCCATGTATTCAACCACTCATCAGCCCGCGGCCCGTCCTCCTTTCCATCTATCCGTCAAACTGTCTTTTTTTTTTTTGCTTGTCTGTCTGTGTGTGTGTCTGTCCATCTGTGGTGAAAGATGGCTGATCCTGCTTCATGTTGGTCGATATTTCATGTTCATTCTCTGTGCCATTCTACCTCTTTGTTTGTTTTTTTGTTTTAAAGAAAAAGTGTGTGGGGGGAGGGGGGCATACATTGGGTTAAAGGATTCGCCTATAAAATATAGCTATTATACATGGGTTCTCGCCGACATATGTTTCCAACATACTAATACACCATATAACAAGTAAGCAAGAGGTTCAGTATCAATATCAGTCACTGCCACTTTCCTGACAAGATACTTAACTACCCTGCGATCCTCGGGCTTCAGAGTCAAAGGTTTGTACATTGAACTGCAGTAGTAGACCTCTCTTCTACTTAGCTAAAAACCACACTATAGTGTATCTATGCCATAAACAATCAATTCTATGCCAATATCAGAACTGCCCCTCTAACCCACCGTTTTAGGAAAACTCCACATTCCTCGGCTCGCACTCGTCAAGCCCAAATGGACCACACTCGTGGAATGGCCTCTTGCTCAGTCTATAACAAGAGCCATACCCAATGTGTCCGACAAAAAGGTCCATAATACCACCATTGTTCCCTGTTGGATGGGACAAGAGCACTGATGCCTTTCATACGTACATGTGAAGAGATTGGTAAGAAACGTCTGACACCGGATCGCCATTTCAAGTGTTCTGGGTTTAACATGCTTATAACGAATGGGGAGAAAACGGAGGGAAAAGATCAGAAGAGGCTATTTCTCAGTGCCCCCCCCCTCCCATCCTCTGTAGCTGCTCTCTTTCCACTGTCCACCTCGTCAATGCCACAGCTCTGATGTGCTCCACCTGGATGTAGGAAACTTTCCCAACCATATCAAAGACCTGAGGAACCCGCATCTCAAGCTCTCAACGCTCCCCGCGGGGCCCCGGGGTATATAAGTAGGTTCTTTGCTCCCACCTGCAGGCAGTGAAAGCCCGCTATCGGTGGGGTGTCTCCCGTTGACTGCCATCCTTGACGTTCCAATGGTGACATCTCTTGTCTCTCTCCTTGCTCCTGTCTTCTGTCCCGCTCTCTTTGCTCCTCTTCTTCTTGACGTGTAAACGTATCTTACTGTGTTTGACACAACATAGCCGTGATCGTGCTGATGTGTCGTTAAACCCCAACACAAACAAACAAGCAAGCTTTCAACCTACGGAACAGTAACACTCTTATTTCTCGGCCAATGAAACACGAGATAATCACTCACAGGAGGTTGAAAGACGTACTACGATGAACGAATGCATGTAATTTAAAAAAAACAAAAAAAAACCGAGCTGAATCATACTGGAGGATTGGCGGAGGTACAGGGAGGAGGGAGAGAGTGAAGTGGCCAAGGACTTCGGCGCCTGCCTCTCGATGAAAGTGTGGCAGATTCGAATCCTATCGGAAGAATAGGAAAATATAAGTTTTGCCTTTTTTCAATGGCTCAACGTTCCCTTAGCGTCTTGAGTTGGTAAGTCCGACGTTTAGTTCTCGAAAAGCAGCGAAAATATTCCGGACATCCCGAGTGCAGGTTACACATTCTAAGAAATCCTTGGCGACTGTCATTGAAAATCTGGGATCACTGATAATTGAGCCACTTGAATTTAAGTCAAAAGGACCAACAAAAATTGGAGGGAAGGGCAAGAATCAATGAAAACAAAAAAGTGTTGAAAGAGAATACTTTAAAGAGAATAAAAATCACTTTGCGCTGTTTGCGTGAAACATGCGTCACCTAAAAATCCGAAAAATTCATGGTGCGATGAAAATGCTTTCTTCTAACCGTAATAACTTTATCTTTTTAAAAAACTTTCTTCTTCTTCTTCTTCTATTATTATTATTATTATTATTATGTGATCAATCTTTCAAATGACAAGAAGAAAGGTGATTTTTTGGGGGTCCTTTTTACGCTGCTTGTTCAATGTTTGTGTGTGGTAAAGGGAGGTAATAAGATGGTAAAGCGAAGCAATAAGACTGGCAAAGAGAACCTTTATTTGCTATTGCTATGGATGTACTATACATGTATATGAAGACTCCAGTGGAAAAACCAGATAAGTCACATTTTTGTAGAAAAAATGAGTTATTGCCCCGACGTTATAAAGCTCACCGTTAAGACTTGTTAACCAGAACAATAATTCAGAAAAACCAGGTAAGTTCCGATAAAAAGAGTTTCTAAAAGGGTATACAGTGAAAAACTATAGACTTCTAAACTTTAATTTCTGTTTTTCTCCCTTTGCAGAAAATGTGACTTGTCTGGTTTTTCCACTGGAGTCTTCACATGTATACTGGACAGTTCAGACCTTTCCTCCCAAAGTACTCAACAAGAGCGTGGGCCTGTTTACTGTCAATAGCTTTTGTAAGACACCGAGATGGCCACCCTCAGGATAATATTCGATACTGAAAGACGTAAAAAGAACGTAACGTTGTAAGACAAATTCTCCCTATTCCCGGCCTACACCAGCAAATACCTTACAACAAACCTGACTGTTACCTGTCACAATGAGGGACCACTGAGCTGCAGTGACGGGAAGTTAGAGTGGATGGGTGGGTGGGGGAAGGGGGGAGGGGACAGACAAAGAGGTTCCTGTCCATTGTTAAGAGCATGGGAAATGTTCTACGTCACGGACTGAGCTTTTCACCACGAATGCAATGTATTATAGTCATAGCACTATTAATAACGCATACATAATAACGCAATTCATACAGTGTTTCATCGCCATAATTATTACGTCCTGCAAGCGATTCATAGAACCAAGGTGTTTTACAGCCACAAACTACAGAACACGCATCAGGGTGAATAAAGAGCACCGTCATCAATACAGATTCATACATACAACATTATGGCATACAAACATGATCACTGTGGCCACATGCACGTTAATCCGCAATCTGAGTTATAGACCAGGCTGACACATAAATGAGGAACAGCGGGAATTGTCACTCAGACTGATGCTTACAATTATCTATCTGAGAAGCACAAAACAATATTAGATCTATACTAAGTTTTTTTGTTTTGTTTTATTTTCTATGTCACGCTCTCACAAGCCAATCCCTGAGGCCTGGGCTGTCTATTTCTTCTTTGTCCCGAAAAAAAAAAGAACTTTCATGAACACTAAAACAGCGGGAATATTGATCCCTTTGCCAGACACAAGAAGTGCTGAAGAAGCAGTATAAAGAAGGGAGGTTACGGTTTTGTTAAGTTTTTCAACCTCCTGTCGTGGTGGTTATCTCAGCTGTACAAAAACACATAAAAATGTCAGTTTGCGAGCTCAAAATGAAGAAGGGAGGGGAAAAAATCACTTTACTTATTGTCAATCGAATTTATTGATCACAAAAAATATACAGAAACACATGAAATTAATACAATACGAAAGAAACATTCTGCTTATTATTATTTTTTTGTTGTTGACTTTTTCATGATGTAATTATCAATCAAAGAATACGACAGGTGACTTTCTCCCTCTTTATCCTGCCTGTTCAACACCTCTTATGTTTGGCCAAGGGAAGCAATAGGACTGGTCAAAATGATCCCTCCCATCAGTAGCGGTTACATTAATTCACTGTATATTGTTTGTTCGTGTTGGAGTTTAACGACACATCAGCACAATCACGGCTAAATTGTGCCTCATACGGTAAGACACGTTTACACTTCAAGAAGAGGAGAGGAAAGAGTACGGGACAGAGGACGGGATCAAAAAGAGAGAGAAGAGGTGTCATCCCTGGAACGTCGAGGATGGCACTCCATGGAAGACATCCCATCGACAGGACAAATAATGACTTTGGGTTCTCTCCCCACCCTTCTAACTTCCCCTTCAACTTGTTACCCACACACAGAGATTTTCAAAGACGAACGAATGAAAAGGAACGAAAAAAGTAGGGAAGCCCGACGTCTAGCCTTCTCGGATAAGGGCGAATATATTTCGGGGGTCCCGTGCGTACGTTACGCACGTTAAAGAACCCATTGGCAGTTCAAAATCGATGAAGAGTAGGCTGCGTGCCGCTGCCCGGGCAAAATTTCCAAATTTCAAATTTCTACCCACAGAAATTCTCAGCAAAAACAGGAAACCTCTTAAAAGCCGAGATAATCCTACTTACTTAGAATTGAAAGGCTTAAGAAAAACAAACACCTGCAGACGGTGAAAGCCCGCCGTCGGTGAGATATCTCCCATGGAATGCCATTCTCAACGTTGCAAGGGCGACACCTCTTCTCTCTCTCCTTGCTCCTGTCTTCTGTCCCGCTCTCTTTCCTCTCTTCTTCTATTGCTTGATCAGCCTTTTCACGTGTATACGTGTTCTACCGTATTTGACACAATACAACCGAGATCGCGCTGATGTGCAGTTACACCCAACACAAACAAACAAACAAACACAAGAGGGATTGAACAAGTAGTGCAAAGAGGAAACAAACACCCTTGCGTCCTTTTGCTTGAAACATATACTATGAAAAATTCCAAAAAAGTTATGGTATAAAGAGAATATTTTCTTCTTATTGTTATAATTTTATCAGCTTTTTTTCTTTTTGGCGATCAGTCTTTCGAATAACATGAAATAAAAGGATCTTTCCCCCTTTTTACACAGTTCAAAACCTTTTTTGTCTGGCAAAGGGAAATAATAAGGCTGGGCACAACCAGTTCTCACTGACTATCCCATCTGGAGAGAATAGAAAAAAACACCAACTGTTGTCCAAACCGATGATTTGAAAAAAAGAAGAAGAAGAAGAAGAAGAAGGAGGAGGAGAGAAAAAAAGAAACAAATAGAACAGAATTCTTTAAAAACAACAGTTCAGTTTTCTCTCGTGTGCAAAAAAATACGTGGTTCTTCCCCTCTGGTCTACTAATGGAGACAGTGACCCTGCATTGCAGGTCACATATAAAATGTCCTCAGTGACCTTCCTCCTTCATGTACCCTACCCTCTCCTTATCCACTACTACACCCCCCCCCCCTCCCTTTCCGTCTCCCTTTTCTACCTCGGCCCCATCCTTTGTCAGGAGTTTTATAACGGAGCTGCCTGTCGGCAAGCCGCTGTTCTTGAGTGCTTTCCAAGGCTCAAATCTGGACATATATTTATATGTACAAAAAAACTGCGTGCATTTTGGTTCCCTATGACTGATGCTGTAAGCCAAGCCGTTTAAATTTTACAAAAAAACAGACATCCCTTCGAAACAAAATTTATGATATAAGGGGATTACATATTATCGTGAACAACAGATTGACTCATCACCGACAACTACAACATCAATAAAAACACATTAACGTCACCGTTATCATCATCTATACTATAAAACTGCAACAAAACCCACAATAGGGTTATAGACTCGAAAACTGCTGAATGCATCCATATGAACTGGGTCACAATATTGTTGCATATGGATCTGTGTTTCTATATACATAAACCCGAAAAAAGATTAAATTATCTTTGACGTTATTCTGAAAATGCGATAATAATTAAATAATAAACTTACGTGGATGTTTGATCTGAATTGTACGTTCGATAGTATGACGCGTTCAAAACATGTTGTCTCTGAGTAATACTCAGTTTAATCAACCAAATTATCAACATCGAGATGCGCACGCTTGCCATACACTTGAAGTCGCAGGATTATATTTTAAAAAATCTCCTACGTAGGCCGCGGGTTCTCTTCTAGTATTATATAAATGTCTCAAAATTTGAGACGACCGTCTACCGACAGCTAACTCAGTACACTAAGAGAAACAAACAACAATCTGTAGAATTCGACGTGATAGATCATCATCATCACCATTTTACAAAAAATGTCTTAAAATTAAGACGACTGTCCACCGGCAACTAATCAAATACATCAAAGAAGCTGAAAAACGACATGAAGAATTTTGAATTGAGCTAATAAAATGAACTAATATCGCTAGTCAAATTTTCGAGCCCGCTTGGCTCTTCGTCGGGGCAACAATGAAAACATATAAAATGTAAATAGGGTATCATCATCATCATCATCATCATTTTAGGAAAAATGTCTTAAAATTAAGACGACTGTCATCATCATCATCATTATCATCATCACCAGAAGCATCATTTTATAGAGATGTCTACCGGCAACTAATCTACGCCAAAAGAAGCAAATAAGAATAGGTAATATTTGATATGGCAGACATTGAATAAGTTGATATCCCTGCCAAATTTTCAAATCTTGCTGGTTCTTCTTCAGGGAGATAAAACATCATCATCATCATCATCATCAACACCAACAACATTAACAACAACAAAAATGTGTATCTAAATAATGTTTCCGTATACATCAGGCCAGTCTGTGGCGGTGGTAATTTAAAAAATGAAGAAATGAAATCAATTACTGCCCTCATCAGAGTGGAGCAATACTACTCTGTGTCATTTCTAAAAATACATTATAAGCTGGTTATTTTAACTGCATAAACTGTATTCTTAAAACTGATGGCAGTACTGTTATCATGCTTTTCATCTCTTACCCATATGGGGCGGAGAAGATCTCTGTAATAAGACTAAGCGGGAGACCTTTCCATGAGAATGTACCTATGGTCCTGCAGGCTTTAATTAGTATGGGGAATATAGCGTTTGTAAGCTCCAAACTGCATTGGGTCTGATGTTGCTGATGAATTTGACACCGAGGCTGCTGGAGTTCTTGAGAAGTCTTTGCACTGAAATAGACTGACAGGCAGGCAGACAGACAGACAGACAAACAGACAGACAGGCAGACAGACGGACAGATAGGCAGACATGCAGACTGACAGACGACAGACAGACCGGCAGACAGACGGGCAGACAGATAGGCAGACATGCACACCGACAGAAGACAGACAGGCCGGCAGACAGACAGACAGACAGACAGCAGGTTATAGCTGATTTGCTTTTCTTTCCAATGCTCGTTTACCCCTAGAGCTGCTGGCAAAGGGAAGTAATCCCGCTCACTGAAATTTTAAAAACAACAAGAACCACCACAACAAAAAAGCCCCATTTGGCCTTAAGTTGAAACACAAAGTTATTGCGCCCCAAGACAAATTTGGCAAGTTTGGGGCCGCTGTCTCACTGGTTGCTTGGCTGTGGGTCACGCGCTGACCTTGTGCCTGGCGCACGCGTGATCCGGCCACACCAACGGACAAGGGGTGTTGTCTTGTTGATCTAAGGGAGACCACTGATGTTGTCCATCCACTTGTCTCTCCTGAGTCCATCCATTGCCCCCTCCCCCCCCCCCCCCAACACATACACAGACACATAGTTTTTCTCCCAAAACAGTCTGGTGCAAGGAGCTTATACTATTTATACTGGAGTGCGGACTCATGACGCCGCCTTAGCAAAACACAACGTATCTTGCGTGCCAACACAGGCGCCATGGCCATGGGGTTAGATTTAGTATTGCTATACGTGAGTTTCGTTTAGTTTTGCATATGATAACATAACAACAATGGCGCTAAGTCTTGACGTTAAATAGGTTCTTGCCCTATGGCATGGCTCCACATTCGGTATGCTGGTGTCATCAGTTCGCTCTCCAGTATAATATTAAGCTCCTTGGTCTGGACCTAGGCGTCTCTATAAACAGGCCAGGTAACCCGATTCATTGAAGGCTGGCACTAAATCGTCGCCCGAGAAGTAAATTGTTCTACCTGCAACAATTTTATTACGTAGTTGGAACAATTTCATTCTGAGACGATGAAATTTCGGTGAGCAAAACTCAGATCGGAGCTTTGCATGCACGGCGCTCACAGATTTGGCGCCTTTCCTTAATTTGGCCATCTGTAAATCGGAGAGAACCAGAAACCAGTGATAATTTAAGTAAAAGTCCGCTGGCGATGACTCCTTTTGCCATACAAACATCATACAGACAAACACTGGGGAAAATGAGGTCATGGTGACTGCTTCTGAGTACCCCCTCCCCCTCCTTTTTCCTGTTCAAGCTCCACAGATTCTCACAGCCCGTGTATGACTGAGTTCAGTCATGCGCAGTCAACCAGATCCAGACAGGACGATCACTGAGCCGCTGCCTATAATCAAGTTCTATAATGTGTACGGGGGGACACCTAACACTTTAAAAATGCTCTACTTATACTTGCTGGTGTTAACAATAACAGTCCATACGAGCACAAAGCGCTATAGACACTTGTCACTAAGTCTAGTCACCCACACACCCCATCTGAATAGTCATGTACATTATAAACGCCCGCCCGACTCGGATGGTATGAAGCTCCATATCCATCAGTTCTCTGAATAAGACTAGAATAAAGAATGACCTTTCTGGTATGACATGTCACTTTCAGTTTCTTTCTTTTTTTTTCTCTCATTCTCTCCTCCGTCATTTTCTTTCTTTCTTTCTCTCTCTTTTTTTTCTTTTCCATTTTTATTTGTTACTTTCATCCTCTCTTACTTTCTCTTTCTATCTTTTTTTTTTTGTTCTTTTCAAATTCTTTATTTCTTCTTTCTTTCTATTCATTTTCTTTTAATCTATTCTGATTTACTTTGGTTTGTCTTGCTTGCAATCTTTTCACTGATATTTACTATCCAAGCACAGCCATATCCTTTGTTGCCTTACAGTCTCACTCGTACACTATGTCATATAGAACCCCAGAGACTTGCCTCTTGTCATCAAAACATATCTCACTTGATTGTTTGTTTTACTTAAAGCCTTTCAATCCCAAGATAGTAGGATTATCTCGGCTTTAAGTAGCTGCCTGATTTTGATACGTTTTATGGGTAGAAATTTGGAATTTTGGAAATTTTGCCCGGGGACAGCGGCATGCAGCCCACTCTTTCATCAGTTTTGAACTGCCAAGGGTTCTTTAACGTGCGTAACGTACACACGGGACCTCCGAAATATATTCGCCCTTATCCGAGAAGGCTAGACGTGGGGCTCAGCTACCCAGAGGAAGCCAGGGGACCGTTGAGTCATTGAAAAAATGCAGGTTTCGATCTTAGTGTCCTTCCATCCCCCAAAGGAGGACCCGCGAGTCGTGTACGTTACGCACGTTAACGAACCCTTGGCAGTTCAAAATCGATGAAAAAGAGTAGGCTGCGTGCCGCTATCCGGGCAAAATTTCCAAATTCCAAATTTCTACCCACAAAAATTCTTAACAAAAACAGGCAACCTCTTGAAGCCGAGATAATCCTTCTTTCTAAGGACTGTAAGGTTTGAGAAAAGCAACCCCCCCCCCCCCCATTCCCGGCCATCCCCTCCTACAGATACACCCTAAACAAACATGTTAATTTTCTAAAAAAAAAAAAAATTCTCTCTATCTTTTTTTTTTCAAGACAGACTTTTAGATTGCTACGACTTCAGATACGCTACAAAAGCCCTTTTTTTTTTTCGAGACGCTCTCTAAAGGATTTTTCTTTTAAGAAAACCAGGCGATAAATCATCCTGAGCTTCTTAGATCAAGTGGGCCTCTATTCTAAAACCCAAATCATCAAAGTGAAAGTGTAATAAGAAAATTGTGAACATGCAGCGAGCCATATTGCAAACTGTATGTTTTTTTGATAGTTTCCTTTGATCATCAAAATTATAAGCATCCATCCATCCACCCACCTATCCACCCACCTACCTACCTACCCACCTTCCCACCTATCCATCCATCTATCCATCCATCCATCCATCCATCTATCTATCTATCTATCTATCTATCTATCTATCTATCTATCTATCTATCTA
>JBCEWB010063992.1:0-13552 GCA_039654565.1 Peronia peronii | reverse complement strand
AATAACATTTTATATAAATATCAAACAAACATATCAGGTATAAAGTTATTGCACGGAGGAAGATAAAGTCAGATCCACGCTGAAAAAAAAGAGCACGCACGTACACATGCACACACACCACCTAAACCTTGCATCTGAATCATATTAATTATTACGAAAATATTTGTTATAGAAGGAAATGAGAACAGCGGACATGAAAACACAGAACCTACACGCAATTTCTGCAATAAAAGAGCCACAGCTTTTCTCCAGTGTGCCATTCATTAAAAACATTCTGGCATATTACCACAGCAGATAATGTAACCTGTTTAACATCAGACATGATGAAAGTGAAACTTATTAACACTTTCTTGGACCAAATGTGGAAAACAAACGTGTTGTAGGCAATACCAAACTTCATACAGTCAAAGCCAAGAATGTATGTTATTTTGAACATTGTGTAGACATAATGACGTATGCGTCTTGGAAACGTTTCTTTTCGACTGTTTGAAGTTTTTCCCCATCCCTCCCCATCATGCCTTGCCAAACAGTTCGATCACTCTATCATATTCGGGCAAAATAAGAACATAATAATTTGTTTCTATGTCAGAAGGTACACAGAAATGGACATTGCCTTATTCGTTTCTCTCTTCTGAGGATGTATCTCTGTGCACTATTTTATCAGCACTTCTCCCACCATATTCGTTACTCTTTTCTCTTTCTTTTTTTTCTCTCTCTCTATCTTCTATCTGTCTATCAAATTGATGATATGAAGAAGATGGAAGAGAAGGAAAATAAACGTTTACTCCATTTGTTTTTTCTGTCTGACATTTTAGCTGTAGGACATATTGGCCTGTTCTCCAGGACATGACATGGGACGGCGGGGTGGGATGAGGAATGAAAAGGGGAGGGGGGAGGGCAGGGAGCAGAAAAGATTGACACGAAATGGTCATGCTCGTGCGCCTAACAGCGACGCCATATTTCCAGGTCGGGTCATCATAATGCCAGCCCTTCCACCGGAAGTTATATTATTAGCCCGCGCGTGCTTATGCCAGCCATGATGCGGGCGGGACCATCAGAAATGGCCATGACGTCTCCCATTCCGCTCCGCGCCGCCCTGGTGGAGTAGGACAATGTCCCCCAGCTGGTCCTCGGGCTATCATCTGGCTTGCTGAGACGGGACAACTTCCGACATGCGGTAATAGTCAGCGGTATCACTCCACAGGGAGTCACGTGCAATACCGTGAAGAGGCCCAAATGACTTCAAGCTTTCTGGGTCAAAATCCTGGTCACTAAGTGAAATAATAAAAGAATGCGAAACATAACAATAAAGCCACACAAAATCACTGCAGCCAGTTCCATAATTCTCTCCTCTTTCTCTTCTTCTTCTTTGTGTGTTTGTTTATAATGCTATTTTGCTTAGTTTTTATTTTTCATTATTTTCAGAGGCATGTTTTTTTCCCTTGCTTTTTGTTCTTGTCTAGTGTTTTATAAAGTTATCATTGAATCATGCACGAAAAAAGGTCCCGAATGTTCAGTTTGCTGTCTCTCAAATGATCACGCTAAAAGGAGCCATGATTGTAAGCCGGATAAAAATATAGATAACATGACATCTGACAGTTTGTACATTTGCTAAAGATAGGACAGCCTGGCCACATGGAAGTTTGAAGTGTTTAACTGGATTCCGGGTGGGTTTTTTTTTTCTCTGTTGGTCATAACTTGATCTTGTTTTTAATGACGTGCAAAGAAGATGGCACAGTCAAAGATATTGTTGAATCTTCTCCTACCGAGTTTGTTCCTTCTCTTTTCTTAATCCTCCAAAGATCAGAGGTATTAAAAGGTACCGATCTGATATCGTTTTACTCTCTCAATAATATCGTTTTCACTGCCCTTTGTTCTCCACACCCATAGTTTCTTCTCAGACATCGGGAAAGCAATGTGTTGTTCCCTTATGTGGCAAAACCCTTATGTTGCTTACAAAAAAAAAAAAAAAAGCACTTTTGCCACAGTTTAGAACCACATGTTATAAGTTCAAACGGAAGAACTTTCACGTGTTGAGCATGTGTTTCAACATCCTGATGGAATAAACATGTCTTAAAAAACGAGCAGTGAAATCTGCGATGTAAAAAAAAAAAGTGTGTGTGTGTGTGGGGGGGGGGGGGGTATAGCTACAGCTTTGTTCTGAACACTTTGCGCTCCATGATAAAAACTATCAAAATAAATAAGGTTCTACACGAAAATAGTGATCCCATCGAACACCTTACTTATCATGTCTGCCATCTTTCTTCCTCAAAGAACAGAAAGTGTGAAAGCGACCTGATTTTCACACAAATAATGAAACTATAGAAAACGGTTTCCCGTGACCCGTTGTGCCCAGAGGTTAAAGAGACATGCGGCACAGCCAGAACCCCCTGTAGAGAGTGCTATCGACCACTTCACACAGTACAAAATATCATTTCCCTATCTCAAGTGCCTGGAACGCCGCGCCTGGAAACTTGGCTGAGCACGTGTTGAAAAGCATCTACTTAGACTGCACTGCACTGCCAACATGACTTCTTGACATCCCAATTTGACGCCATTCAAGGACCACTTGAGTTCAAAAGTTCAGGCCATAGAACTCCTAAGGTGCCCATTACAGCCGGACAATTACTGCGTCTAAATGACCATCTGCTGGTCAGAGAGACGGACGGCCAGTGTTGCATATTGAGTTATGTGTCTGTTTTGTGACACTGAATGGACGGCTAGAATGAATTTCCGAGGGCATAACAGGTTTAACAAATTAGCACAGCTCACAAAACAAGCATTGAACCAAACCATTGTATTTCCCTCTGTGCGTGCAGTAAGTGCAGTATCGAGCATGAGTAACAAGAAAAAAAATGTCTCTAAGGACAAATTCATGAGGAAGCAGGATCTCTGGCAATCAGACCTCTGATTCAGATATTGTCTCCAACGCTCACACCCACAGGAAGGCGGTACTTAAATCTCTGATCTGATAGTATAGGTTTTATTTTCATGTCAAGTACCCGATATGAATGTCAGAGCAAAGTGTGATGTATATGATCGACAACAGGTTTATCTCTCTTGAGAAACTATAATGCATTCTGTTATACTTTGTGATATTTTGAGATTGTGACTTTTACAGGATAGAAATCAAAACTATTATTTTAAGGTTCCCATACATGACACGCTAACTTGAAAAATGGAAAAGCCACAATTTTGGACCAAAACTAAAGGAATATTCACTTCATGAACAATTAACGCCCATATACATAATCATGCCATTGATATCATCAGTATAGCGGTATAGCTGGTACTTGTTACAAAACAAAATGATAATATTGTAAGTTGACAAACTCGAATCCATTTTGCTTACAAGTCTTTCCTGTGATATTCCAGTCAGAAAACATCTGTAGATTTGAGCCTGAATGACAGAAAGACTTGTTTTCTTTTGTATTTTGCGTGTTCTTTTATTATTGTTATTATTATCATTATTATTGTCATTGTTATTACTATTTGAAAATGGGCCGTATTGTACAAATTCGGTTTCTGTCCCGTTAGTCAAATCACTCTCCAAAAGTCTGGAATTGATTTCTCGTTTCACAACGTTAAGGAAATGCATTAATATTGTTCTTTTTATTTCTGAAAATTTTCAGTTTTCCAATTTGTATTCAAATCCGCAAAAATAATTCTTACTTTTTTATAACACCCCAATGTTTGTCCCAATAGCTAAGAACAATCTTTATATACACTGGGAAGACTTGGGTAACGTGAACGGAAAATATTCCTACATAAATGGCTTATCATATTATTTTTATTATATCCTAGTTTTGTTTTGGTTTTTTTTTTGGTTTAATTCCAGTGTGAGAAATTGCAGCTGCATGGTTTATTTTGATAATGCAAACACTTAATCTTTTTATCTTCCCCACTAATTTGATTTATACATCAGGCTCACACAAATAGCCTTTTCCTCAGAAATGGTTATCATTTACAGATGTATCAAAGAATGTATTTTATCCTGTGCTTTTAACTTGAAGTGGACACTTCGCTTTTATGAGATAGATTACTTATCACTCTCATTACAAGGTAGCACACTTCAGAATTGAATATCAGTATAGTGTGACTGTTTTTGTTTTTGTATGAGATATTTATTTATTTATTTATTTTTTAAGGATTTGTGGCTATTTTCTATCTCATGGGCCTAATGAAAACTGGCACATTGCAATAAAAGCGAAATAAAATATTTTCAAAATGCATTTAAGTGTTATTCATTACCCAACAGATGCACTTGATACACTCTGTGATAGGGGCGTGGGTAATTGAATCCGCTTGACATCTTGCATAAATGTTACGTCAAAGAGTCCGACCTCTAGAATCCCTGTCCTGTGTGTCAAAATACATAAATAAATGCGTTAATCAAATAATGAGGAAATAGATGGATGAATAGATGACTGGATGGATGGATGGATAGATAGCTGGATGGATGGATGGATGGATGGATGGATGGATGGATGGATGAACGGAGGAGGGGGAGGGAGAGAGAGAGGAGGGAGGGAAGGAAGGAGGAAGGGAAGGAGTTAGGGAGAGACGGGGGAGGATGGATAAAGGAGTGAATGAAAGGGGAGGGGGTAGAGGGATGGATGGCGGGATAAATAAATGGCAGTTCGATATTTTTAAGCCTACATGTCTATACGGAGATTTAAACCAAAGATTACGGCCGAGTCAAACAAGAAAACGCACTTGCAAATAAGCGCACAGGCCTATTCAAGAAACAAAATACAGGCGAAGCCAGTAATCTAAGTCTCTTACATTATGATCTGAGATGGAACGGATTATTGTGAAAACATGTGACTCTTCTTGTTTTCATCATCTTCAACTCTGGGACATAATGTGAATGCGCTCATGTCACATTGCATTGTGTTTTACAATACATTATCATTATTTATCGTCCAATCTTCCCGGTTCATGCGAGTGCTTATCATAACTTGATTTACTGTTTTTGACAATGTATCTGCCATATTCTTCATGGGTTATTGCCAGTTGTTTTCTTTAATTCTCCTGTTTTTTTCCCCAGCGATAGGCGAATTCGAAGAGAAACTGAAGCTTCAAACACAAAAAGAAAAGCAATAAAGATAATCTGCATGCTGCCAGCTTCAAAGGCGCATGTCGGCTCTCTGTTTTATGAAAGAGGGCTTAAATAATCCACTGCCTACAGCACGTGTTCACAAAGGGGTTATCAGATTTCACATGGAAAGTTCAGTTCAGTGTTCGCACGGCAGGAGGGGTGCTATTTTTAACTTAACCTAACGCTCAAATTGTATGTGCTAAAAGAAGACAGAGGATGGGATGCATTTTTATATAATAAATATATAGAATTTAATAATGATATCGTTAGTAGTGGTATATCTAAAGCTATACTAATTTTATGGCCTATGCATGCGATTTTGGAAAAGAAAAGTAGCTAAGAGATGCAGTTTGAGAGAACCGTGATCAGCATCTGTTCTTCCACACCGATGGAAATACACCATAATACTTTTGGAAATTGAAAATATACATACGAAATCCCCGTGTCTAGTGACTGATTCACAAAGTGTCGAGTACTAGTGATGACATATTTGGGCCACAGGTTTCTTTCTCCCTTTACTGAAGTTATAACCCGCCTCATAGCTCAATGTACTTGGTACAGTTGGCGTTTAAGGTGAATGGAGAGATGAGGGGTAAAGAGATGGAATAAGAATGCAGACAGAATGAGGAACAGTAAGAGAAAGAGAGAAAAAGAGCAAAAGTATTATTGAACAGGAAAAAAAAAGCTTGTCCATTCAAAGCAGCCCTGTTGTTCTCTAGCGCTTTGCGATTTAAATATTTTCCATTGAATTTCAACGTTGGATTTCTTCGAAAAACTTCAAAGGAATAACACGCACAGAGATCATTGTTTTATTATTCAGAGATTACAGACAATTGCACTGTCTGCGAGGAAGTCTTGGTCTCTGAAGTCTGAGCTATTCTGTCCTTGAGAATGATAAATTATAATGGTTGCCAGTAAAAGAAAGAGCGTCCAGAACAGTCACTTTTGTTTTGGAGAGATGTGAATACGTGGAAAAGAAAGAGGAAACCGGTCAATGACATAAAGTTTAGGTGATGCACAGAATAAAGACCTTCACTTCAAAAAGGAGAAGCACTTCACAGGGAAGTGTCATTGATGACTGCAATTTGCTGAATGTCCATGGTTACATAAATGAATGGATGGATGGATGGATGGATGGATGGATGGATGGATGGATGGATGGATGGATGGACGGGCGGACGGATGGATGGATGGACGAATGGACGGATGAATGGATAGATGAATGGATGGATGGGTGGATGGATGGATGGATGGATGGATGGATAGATGGATGAGTGGATGGATGGATGGATGGATGGATGGATCGATGGATGGATGGAAGGTAATATGACATACTATGTGAAAGTTTACTAGATACTCTATTTTTGATTCTCGCAAACTTATATTTTTGTGCGTTTTTGTACAGCTGAAATAACCACCACGATAGGAGGTTGAAAAGCTTAACAAAACTGTAACCGTAACTATATCGACTTTCAAATATCTATTTCTAAATTGCTTCTGTATCACACCTCATCTAAAATAGAGTAAATTCAGTCGATACAGCACACATAAAAAAATCTCGTGCACAAACACTTGGATTAATTCAGAAATAAATAATACACAATTTGAAACATAAGGGTAAAAAGAACACGTATATTATTTCAAAATAATCAGCTTGGAAGAATATTCATTACATACACCTTATCTGAAGCATGAAATTAAACCTTATGTTATAAATTGTCGATATAATATAGTATTATTATTTATATTGTTCAATATTTCTATTTTGTTCAACCTATTTCCATTACATACTCCACTGACGTGTTTAGCCACCCACCACCATTGCTCGGCTCCAAATCTCCACTGAGGCAACTCTTGATCAATAACCCGCTTCGACATTTTCAAACAGAGTACCTTCCCCTGGCCCATTCCCATCTCGGCCGTCTTTGCTCTGCGGCCCTCGCGCGCTCTTCTCTTCACGCGGTTTTAATGTGCCCTTTGACCTCAGCGCAATCCTAGCAATTATCTCCCTCTATCCCTGCCGCACGATTACGCGGCTATAATTGAATTTCAAAGTCTGGCAGAACTGTGCGACAGCCTTCTCATTTTCTGAAGATATTTATCACTGGCTGTGAGGAAATGGAAATGACACAAAACACTGACAAAGCAGAGCCAATGACAGACATTTTTGGAGGAAGAGATGAAGGAAAATGTCATGAAAAGCCATCACAGTGTAGAATTCAATGTCACTAAGATGGATACCTTTTAGAAAAGGCAGGGCTATGAGGAATCGATCTGAAATGGAGAAATATCTTTCTGCTGTCATACCGTTCTTCACAATATTAAGTACTGTCATTCATTGGAAATGACGTAGAAATTCTGCTGGCTTAAGCAAGTGTCATAACTGGTGACAGAAGTATTTTATTATTATTTATCTCTGTTTCTTTATCCCCCTCCCCCCCTCCTTTTCACTCCCCAACTCCCTTAACATAATGATAATAATGACAACATATTAAAACAACAATATTTCATAACAGCCATTTAAATTTTAAACAAGGCACTTTTCACTCTGTAATATCCAAGGGATGTTGTGTGCCCCTGAGAAATATTTTTAAGGGTCTCTGCGAAACAAAGTGTGTGAGAAAAATTATATTTAAAAAAAATAAATTTTTAAATGAGCATTTAAGAACCGGCGGTGCTGCTCATGAAATTATCACTACATCATAGTAAACAAGCTTTACATTACGATTATATTAGTAGCTTTACCGAGGTATGAATACAGGCCGCCAAAGTTTTTATCCATAATTAATTATAACTAATTTAATTATGCATTTAAATGCACTTAAGAAAGTGATAGTTATAGACATCCTTATAAGTTGTTTTCCATCAGAGTAAGTGGTATGTTATTGTACCGTTTTATTTTGTACAGCATAACATTGACGTTTAATTCCAAAGAAGTGATGCATGCTGTTAAATTCAATCAGTTAAGACAGCGCTTTCAAGACAGACTACTATATCCCTCTTTTGTTTTATTCTTATGTGTTTGTCAGCAGAGAAGATTTGGAAGAAGCGGGCGTTTGGAAGAAAAAAGGGAGGGAGGGGGATGAAGAAGGGATGCAGTGATAAAGCAGGGAATATTTCTGATAATGAAGTATAGTGATAAAAGACAACACATAATTATCGTTACGCTTATAATTGCCAAATTGAGTTCAGGCCACAGCTGAATATTTTAATTATTTTTCTAAAATGCTTATAAAACATTGTTTCCAATGTAGAATTTCAATAAAAGCTTGCACCATTTGAAATAAAACACATGTGTGAGGTTATGATTATGATGAAATGAAACTGTCAATTCGCTTCTCTCGAACTAGCTAGACATGACATAGCCAATTATCTTATTGAACGTAATGATAAGTATGCTTTCCTTAGGATTTTTTCTTTCAACTCTTAACTTTTCTATGCGTTTTCCATTCATTTGAAATTCTAGAGTACAACGTTGCCATAACTTAGCTGTATATCTTAACAAAATACACTAACACAACTTCTCGTCCTAGATAAATGAGTCTTGTGTCATTTGCCTTCTGGAAAGAGCTATATGATGTCATTAGTAGTTTCACTAGTTGTATCTCCATGACACATAATGAGTTATCTTCTGCGTGCCTCAGAGTAACTGACGTGTCATATATGAATCAAAATAACTCCAGTACTCATCATCATGTTGTCCTCAATTAATTGGTTACTCTTGTTACCGCTCTGATCTCAGTTAGCAATCCGTTCATCATTATCTTCTTTCATATCACTATTTTTAACTACAGAGATACTTCTCCTGTAAGAGGAAGGCCAGGTTAAAAAGGGGTAAAGCATTTAGATACTATTATCAGAGAGAAGAAGTAGATTGTGTCTATACATGTCATACACAAGCACTTGTGTTCGTTCAGTTGATGCCATGAACAACTGAAAGAACGAACGCTTAAATAAAATTATTTCATAACTTTAATGCCATTCAATAATTGAAATTATTGATGATAAATATATTTACTCAAACCACTGAAACTCTTGTTCTAACTTTCCCAAAGGTAAACAAACTAACAAACAAATCTCATGCCATCATTCTTATCACAGCCAAGATTTCGCTCATCATTATCTTTTCCCACACCATTGTCATTAATAGCGTCAGCTACAACCACAGAAAGGTCTGTTAAAGAAGGAGTAGAGTATTTATATATACAATTGTTGGGAAGAAGACGTCGGTCACATGTAGATATCTCACACATAAACAATTATGTTCACTCAGATAACACAGTGAAATAACTGAAGCAAAACAGACTTTTTGTAAACATGATTTATTTCACGGTGTTCATTGACATTCAGCAGTTCAAACCATTTATGATAAATAAAATATTTACTTAGTCCGCTAAAGAAAAGAAGGACAGTTCTTGTAATCGTCCGTGTCTCAGCCAATGCTCCGCTCGGCATTATCTGGCTATAGCCATTGGCCGCGACAACGCTACAAAACAATGTTCTTTGTAGGAGTACTCATAATGAACTGAATAGACACGATTGTTGGAGAAAAGACATGAGATATTCACAGACAACTCATTTATGAGGTATACTAAGGTTATGGACAATTGGTTGAACAAAAACTAAGTATAAGAATAATTATTTCACAAAATTGATATTATTTATTAATTCAAAACGTTGAGAATTTATTAATACATTCCACTATAAATGCTCTCTACTAGCTCTGCAAAGGTGAAGAAAATAGCTCATGTCATCGTCCTTATTCAGCTCAGTATCTTCTTCCACATCACTGTCATTAGGAGCGACAACGACAGTCAGGGAAATGTCAGGTCATGACATTGACGCAATGATGAACCTTAGGCAGTACAAATAACAGTACTATTACAACACACAGAATAATATTATAGAGACTCAGTGTACTCCGAGTCTCTCAGTAGTGTTTCTAATTCCCCTCTTCTCTTTTCCTTCTTTTCTTCCTTCCACATTTCGCAAGACACTCCAGGGGTGCTAATTAAGCACGATTCTCTCATCCAAGCCGTATAAAAACTCCCATCTTCTTAGCCCCCAGGTCACAGCATGGTACCTTGAGAGAGTCAACGGCTTTTCCCTCTTTAATTCTATACAGAAATATGCCTGTCTTCCATCTGTCTCTTTTTCCTCTATCTGAAATTTTCATTTATTTTTCTTTCCACATAACTCACCATAAATTTCTAATTTAATGTTTCCAGAAAACAGTAAAAAACATTTACATCACATTAAAGCATACATGTAAAGATGTCGTAAGACCATTTTTTGTCCAAAAAAAAAAAAAGGAAAAAAAATGCTTCCTTTTTTAACCCTATAGAAAAGAATTCTTTCTTCGGTGCGTCTCGTTTTCCTTACCAGGGATCTTAGTTTTTTGTTGTTGTTTTTTTCAGGGGCAATCAACTTCATCGCTTTAACTTTGAGTTCCTAGCATACAGTCCAAGACATTCACACCTTAGTACAACGTTTTATAGACATATCTTAAAATCTATGACGATTATCTACCGGCAACTAATCAAATACATAATAAAGAAGCAGATAACAATGTGAAGAACTTGATATAGTAGAAATTGAATAGGTTGGTGTTACTAATCAAATTGTCAGACCCTCTTGGTTCTATTCTTCGTTAGGGCAATATTATTACAACATAGTGATGCTCTGATTTGTGTCCACATCATTTCCAAAAAGAGTTAATCTTGATGCAGACAGTTTCTTTCTCTGTGGGTACCGTTTTTCCTGTCAGGATTTTACTTGTCCTTTTTAAAATATAATGTATCATTTTATATGTTGTAACTTTAAAATTCTCGAATATAGCGCAACACACCCATACCCACTTGCAGCATACAGATGATAAAATGTGTGCTCATATCGTTTTTTTTTTTAAAGTCATTTCCTAATTTAACTCTGTACAGACGAATCCTGTCTTCAATGTTTCTTGTTTTCCGTGGCACAGATCTTTCTTTTCTTCTGACATAATACATCAGTAAAAAGTAAGTATATCGCTTTAAATTCCGGAATATAAAGACAACACATTTATACCTCATAAAAATGCCGTAATGCTATCTTATCTCGAATTTTACTGATGCCTTTCGTCAAAAAATCCTATCTCTTCAGTCTGTTTCTTCTTGAATACCAGAGATCTTGGTTTGTGTTACTAGTATAATGCGACCCAGTAGTTTACAACTTTTTGTCTTCAATACAATTATGAAAACCCCAAAGTTTTGTTGTAGCATAGTAGTATTATATTAAAAGAAGAGAATGGAGATGCCTGGGACATGTCCTTACACTATTTGAGACCTAAACCCCATGACAAGCATGAAGATGGAGACCATATAGGAAGAGAAAAAGAGGAAGACCAAAACAATTCTCAGAAGAACAACAAAAAAGGACATGTTGAGAGGGACCATTGCACCTGTCAACATAGAAGAAAAATGACGAGACTGGTGTGGATGGTGAGCCTTCTCTCTGCCATACATACCTGACTTTACAAGGAAAGAGTAAGTATAGCAAAGTAAGTGATTGCCGTAACCGTTTACTCAAGGCATAAATTATCATGTACTGACATTCCTCTATACATCGAGAGTCAAACTTTGATGTACTAAATCCAAATCATGCCTCTATAATAGAGCTGATATCTTTCCTTCGGAATGAACTCTGTTTAAAATAGATGGTTACGGTGTTCTTGAGCCTTTCTACTTCCTTGGCGGTGGTTATCTCGGCTGGACAAAACGAAACTTAAAATAGATGAAAATAAGTGTCTGTCATGAGATCGCCAACTGTAATATCACAACATTAAATTAGTCAAACCGTACGGGTATTGAATAGTGGAATCCCTTTCAACGTGATATATAATCAGATGAAATCATACTTCTCCTTCTCTGTCTTTCTTTCAGTATCATTAGCGTTGGAATAATTTTCCTTATGTTATTAATTCATCAAAGATACTCTCACGTTTTCATGCAATGGCGAAGCTGTAATATGTTGCCAAGCCACAGAAGCTTTTGTTGATCTACAAGTTGAGAATCTCATTTCAAATAAAGATCGTGCCAGGATTTTAATTGTGCTGTGCTGGAAAAACAAAGCGCATGGTGGGAAGATCTGATTCTAAGGATAAAGATAGAACTAGTATGTAACCAAACATATTATGTATCCTGTATCTTTCCCAGTGTTTAAACCACACTGTTACAATTACTTAATAAACTTTTGTTTTCCATTCTTTTTTTTCACTGTTGTGCTATTTTACTTGTTTTATTTCTCTTTTTTTTTAACGATTGTTTACTGCTTGTTTGTTTTGCTAATATCAACACAGGTATCCTGTATCTCTCTTATTGTAAACTGAGAGTATATGTTGCAATTTACTCATGTTTTTTGTTTGTTTGTTTTTTAATTTTTTTGCCATTGTGGTGTTACTTTGTTTGTTTTACTTGTCTTTTTTTCTTAAACATGGTTTGTTTGTTTGTTTATTAATTAATTATTCTTTTGTTTGGATTGCCCAATGTTTTGTCTTGTTTGGAAATATTAATGCATTTTTTTCTGTTTTTTCAACAATCTTATTTCATTCTGTATTTTAGCCATCTCTTGAACTATATTATATACGAGCTTTTACGTATTTTCAGTCTGATAGATTTTGTATGCTTTTCAGTGATCCTTTAATCCTTTTGTTATTAGTGCTTAAGTCATCCATAAATTTACCGTGCTAGGCGCAATATGGTTTATAATCATACTGAAGCACCATTAAATCTCAGTGCATACAAACATTCATAATTTAAGTGCACTAATTGACATTTTTGTTGATTCCCATCGTACTTGGGCCTCATTTCCCAAAGAGTAGAAGAAGGCCAGTTGTTAATTTTCAGTCAAGAAGGTCCTTGTTTTTCTCATTATACCACCTGTCGTCATCTCCCTTGGGGCTGATCCCCTAAACTTCCGTATAAAGGTGCAAACAAAAAACAGTTATTAGTGTGAGGAATTAAAGAACGCAGAAATAAAAACTGAATAATCTAGAAAAATAAAGCATATCAGATAAAGCATTTTTCTTCTGTTTTCTCCCTGAGGTTGTAAGATAATGATGATAATAATGAGAACAACTGCAATAAGGCTGGGAGAAGGAGAGGGAATGAGAAGGCTAGGGATGGGGAAGGGAGTGGGTATGGGAGGGAGGAGAGGGGAGAAATCCCAGCCAGCCCTCTCACTAATAAGGTGTTATTTCAGAAGGTCATTAGCCGGGAACTTTTTTTTTTTAGAAGAGCACAATTATACTCTGATCAGCCATCGCCATCAGACAAAGGGGCAGAGTGGGGGGGACTTTCATAGAGCCCCGAACCATCAACTTTCTCTCTAATATAAATGAATGGATGGAAGGATGGATGGATGGATGGATGGATAGATGGATGGATGGATGGATGGATGGATGGATGGATGGATGGA
>JBCEWB010063981.1:0-13552 GCA_039654565.1 Peronia peronii | reverse complement strand
TCCACAATAACACATCAATGATCAAGGAATTTGAAAACGATAGCCTGAACATGGCTTAGATTCCTCCACTGAAAACACATGTTAGTTTCACTGCTGATCGCCCCATCTAGTGACGTACCACATAGACTCGCACAGGTGTGTTGGGCCATGTACTCACGAAGTCCATGCTCCACTCCACTCACTCCACTCCACTTCACTCACTCACTCCAGTCACTCCACTCCTCCACTCATTCCACTCTCTCCACTCACTCATTCCACTCATTCCACTCCACTCACACGAGTCCACTCACTCACTTCATTCCACTCACTCCACTCCACTCACTCACTCCATTCCACTTACTCACTCCACTCCATCCCACCCACTCCATTCCACTCACTCCACTCACTCACTCCCTCACTCCACTCATTCCACTCCACTCACTCCACTCTACTCAGTGCTCACTCCACTCTCCATTCCGTTCCACTTACTCACTCCATTCCACTCACTCACTCACTCACTCACTCATTCCACTCCATTCACTCACTCATTCCACTCCACTCACCCCATTCATCACTCACTCCACTCATTCACTCCTGTTACTCATTCCACTCACTCATTCCACTCACTCATTCCACTCACTCATTCCACTCACTCCACTCAACTCCTCTCCATTCCACTCATTCACTCACTCCACTTATTCACACCACTCCACTTCACTCCACTCTCTCACTCACTCCACTCACCCACTCTACTCACTCACCCACTCCACTCACTCCACTCACTCACTCCTGTCACTCCACTTATTCACTCTACTCACTCACTCACTCCACTTACTCTATTCACTCATTCACTCCACTCACTCACGCTCTTCACTCACTCATTCCACTCACCCCACTCCACTCCATTCACTCACTTTCTCCATTTACTCACATATAATGGTAATGAATTATGTTCGGTCAGAATCTGCTGATAATCCAAAATCTTACAATCTGTCATATTCACCGCATAGCCTCATAAAATATAAATATGTTATGACAATCATAAAACGTCACGATCTAAATATCAGTACACCTATTATAAACACACTGGTGGGTAGTTTTATTTGTTTGTTTTGTTTTTGTTTGTTTTTTTTATAATGACTATGCTGATGATACATTTGAAATATTAATGTTTGTAACCATCACAATGTGTAATATAATCAATTATAATGATTAAAGAAAAAAATAATCATTGTTTCACCCGTTACAAAAACGTAATGGCATCAATTAATTTTGCATCCTTACAATGAAGACTCGGTGAATGGATTGTGAGTAGAGGCTTAAAAATGACTACATTTCACATTCAATAATTGTTGTGTAGGGGCTATAGTCTGTAGTCATCATGCCTGCTTAGCACAAAAGTTGCTCCTAAGTAATGTAGTTAGTCATTGCTCAACAATTCTGATGTAAACTTCATGCTTTTTTCATGTCCATGTGTTTTCATTACAATATATCTGACATTTTTCATTTTCAATTGTGAGTGTATATATATAAGACAAACATTTACGAACTCGATGCTTATAGAACTGAAAGTAAGATTGACCTCTTAAGTCTTGAGAATATGATTGTTCGATCCGACACTTTTACTGACCAAGACATTACAGTCAGATAAATTTGTTCATTAACTTACAAAATGCACCTATCAAACTCTTTCAGTGCTTACACTTGCCACATTAAATGGGTGGAAACAATGAGGAAAGAACAGATATTGATCGCACAGAGGAGAGTTGAGGGCTGCATTCGAAACTGTCATAAAATGTGAGAGAAACGCAGTGGTGGAAATGTTACATTGCAAACTCTGGCAACATGAATATATACACAAATTCTCAATGGCCAAGACCTTTTTGGCAAAAGTGCATTACATGAATATTTATATGGGTGGCACATATGACGACTGATAACCCATCAGTAAGGGGAACAATAGCAAAAGAATGGGGTAAGCCACTCAATACGTAGATGATAAATATAGAAGAATTAAATTGAGTGTTGACTCTCTCTCTCTCTCTCTCTCTCTCACTCTCTGGAACTGGCTGGTTAATCCTACAAGTTCAAGCCTCTGACACAAGCATCTCAATGTCTCCGCTCAATACAAGTGACCTGTCGATCATTGTATGCTGGACAACAGCTTTGTTGTGCCAGAAGTGGAAAATGCGATAATTGAATTCCAAAGATTTATCAGCCATCCAACGTTCGCTATTCTCTGGGATTGGCGGTGGAAATGTTAAGTATGCAGAGAGCACCACTGTAATTCAACCAAAAGGTAGCAGGTCATATTTCCCGGTATTTCTGGCATATCTCATATTACCGCCCACTTCCAAAATGCTGTGCTCCGTGTCATTTGTTCTCTGGTCCTTTCAGAGCTGCTGATATTGAGAATGGACACCAGACGTCTAAGGAAGCATTACGAAAAGCAATGTCTTAAAGAATACCAGATTATTTCCCGACTTAACATCTCCAAGGTCAGATAATTATATCGATGTGTGAGATCCTGGGGACGTTCAGTACTAGACAGCTGGAGAATCTGACCTATAAGTTTTGTGGAACCTCAGTTGCTTCATACCAATCCTTTAAACAAAGGCAGCTCACTCTTTGTACACAACTCGCCTTCTGCCCGAGTCTTGTCGCATGCTCTTCCTCTACAATTCTTTAGCGCCCAGGATCTACGCTCACGTGGTTTGAAATTCTGCGTTCATGTCTCGATTTCTATGTGCAGAATTATTTTTAATGATCAGTTTAAATATTTGTAGAATTAGGTTCACCTTACATATCACCCGTGCCAGGTCTCGATAATAATACATGCTCACAAACATTTTTGTCCAATCAATATATAGAAATTCTTCAATCTGTTTTGTTTCACCATTGGTTGTCATCACGCTGATTACCAAAGATTTACTCTCATTGTCTCTCACTCAGATTTAGAACTGGGTGTTTACCACTGGCCTGGAGAGCATGCTCTTATTTTTAGCACCAAGCATCTTCTGAGGCTTGCGCCTTGTCTAAGCACGGTATTCATAATATTTTCTTTTGTTACTCTTAACAGAGCTAACGGCGTCCCCGCAATTCTTTCCTTTTAATATCTTCAGCACCGGTGTAAAAGCTACCATGATGTGACTACAAATGCTATCATAATTCTAACGTAATATATTTTATCAGTCTGTGCACTCTAATCCTCATTTGAGTCACTCGCATCCTCGGGAATAACCAAGCTCTCCTCTGATGAATTCTTTAGAATGGACTTGACTGGTGTTTGACGAAGAGCAGGTTTTCTAGAGTAAGTTTTCCGAGGGCGAGATCTGGTCAGTTCTTTCTGACAGTCATCTGCCCAGTGGACTCGGCCATCAGTGATCTGTATGGTAAAAGAGAGCAGGTGAAGGTTGTCTATAGATCTGCAAAATAGACAATTACTATAACAGAGAATAGATGCCATTTTAGAGCGCTTATTCTCATACAGTAAGGGCTTCACAATCTATTGTTATCGCGACAGATATGTGTGTTCTTAGCTTCGTGGGAAATATACAATATGGGAGAAAATTGGCTGCCTGCTTGGCGCCCATAGCTTAATAAATCTAACAACAGCATTGTCTGTCTATAGTCAGGTACGCATTTAAATCTTATTCAAGAGGAAATGACAATTTATTAATTTTTCAACTACCCCTGGAAACGGTAATGCATGGATAAAACTTATCTTAGCATGGAGAGAGGAAGAGCGAGAAACAGAGATATGGAGGAAAAGAAAGTGGGAAAACACACTCACACACACGCGCATACAACACTACACACACACACATATATATATGTAGAAAAAGAGAGAGACAGAAAGAGAGAGAGTGAGAGAGATAATCCAACCTTCATGTTGCGCTTGAGCAATTGCCCGTCACTGAAGCGCCGATTCTTCAGTCTGCTACCCACCACTTTGCCGTCCAGGTTGGGCAACTGTCCTATAGTGCCTGCCTCATACTGTGGGTATATAAAGCATTTACGTAACAGCAACAGTAACAGTGCTTTAACTGCTAACATTTGTGTGATGTTGTATTATCTGTTACTTCGATATCTGCCATGGACATTGTTGTTGTCGATGCCAATGTAATTAGCACTGCTGGTGATGGCAAAAGTCATAGTGATGATGATTTTTTTTTGGTTGTTATTATTGTTTATTGTTTATTGTTGTCACTGTTTGGTCGGTCTCGTTGTTCTCCAATGTTGTTGTTGAGATAGTTGCTATCATCGTTGTTCTTATGACGTTTCTGTCGCTATTCCTATTCTGTGATAATAGCTCATATTCGATTAGGCGAAAACCTGGAAATCCCTGGCGGAGTGTTTGTACCCTCTGCTAAAAATAGAACACTCACTGTTTGTTACCGCTCCTCCACGTGATTCGACAAGTTGTCACCGATCCCGTGCATTTTTTTCCCATGTCATGGCAGTGAACTGTTTGGAGTGTTTGTATCCCTTGCTGAAATAAGACGGGGATTTCCAGCCTTTCGCTTGATGGGAACAATCGAAGCGAACGAAAGTAACTATGATCGCTTCAGAACAAATCAATCGGTGTTATTATTGTTGCTGATGTTATTATTATCCCCTTTCTCTCTCTCTCTCTCTCTTTCTCTCTCTCTCTCTTTGTTACTATTATTCTGTAGTGATATTACTGTTGTTGTTGTTGTCTTTATCCTTAAGTCATAAGTTGTTGATTTTGTTACTATTACTATCCGTACTGACGCTGCTGCTGTTGTTCGTATTGTTTCTTTTAGCTTTAGCTGGTGCAGCAATGACTGCTTCCATGAGATACACCAGCATGCGTTTTCTTTTCTTCATTTTCATTTCGTTTTGCTTAGTTTCCTCAAAACCTATGGCGTAAGTTTTGGGTCATATTTTGAGATAACCTCCTCAGCCAAGTGTGACATGCTTGATTAACGATTACGCATGTCCATAAGACTAAAACTCGAGAACATGTTGAGAGGTTTACACGTGAAAATAATTATAGAACAGACTTTTAATGCAGACAAATATTGAGTGAGTACAAATTACCCAAATTGTCTTAAGAAAGAACTATAATTTTAGTTTAAAAATTAAAGGATTACATGTTGTTGTTGTTGTCGTTACCGTTGTTGTTGTTGATGTTGTTTCTGTTATTCCAATGTGAGAGAAGTGTACACAAAACTAAGTGCTATCGTTTATGCTTACATCCTCGGCCATAGAGTGAGACCAGGACCTTTCTCTTCCTGAACTGTCCTCATTGTTGTCTTTCTCGTCATTCTCGCCCTCCACATCCCGGCATCGCCGGCAACAGCATTGGTGTTCACTGTCGGAGTCGTCGCTGTGGTGGTCACGGCAGGACAGGTAGCGCATGGCCTAAGAAAGAGGTGAGTGGAGAGAGTCTATCAGATGTGGTGGTGATGATCATGATGGTCGTGATACATGAGGTGGTGGTAGAGATGATGGTAGTGATGGTGGTTGTAGATGAGATGGTGGCAGCGATGATGGTCGTCACGACAGGCAGATAGCGTATAGTGCATAGTTTAAGGAAGTAGTGGGTAAAGAGACTGTTGTGATGGTGGTAGTAAATGAAGGAATGGCAACGATGATGGTCCTGATGATGGAGCTGATGATGGTAGTGATAGATGAGTGTGTAGTAGTGATGGTGGTCGTCACGACAGGAGAGATAGGATATCACCTGAGGAGGGAGTGAGGAACAGCAGGGGAAAGTGGGGGGGGGGGGGAGGAGGGGGGGTATGGTGGAGACAGAGGAAGTGGTGATGGTGATAATGAATGAGGTTGCGATCGTAGTGATGATGATGATGGTGAGGTTCTCCATATTGTTTTTTTTTCCTTTTTAAAAAATGTATTCGATTAGTTGCCCGTAGACAGTCGTCGTAGATTTTAAGACATTTTTATAAAATGGTAAAGGTAGATGAGGTTGGTAGTGATGTTGGTGGTGGATGAGGTGATAGTAATGATGGTGCTGATAGTGATGATAGTGGTGGAAGTATACATGAGATGATGGTAGTGGTCACTGCGGGACCGATAGAGGATAGTTTGGGGGAGTAAGTAAGGATAGGGATTCTCCGTAATGTGCTCTTTTGCACATCTTTTGCAGTGATGGTATGGTGATGATGGTAGATGGCTTGAAATGATAGTAGTGGTGGTAACTAATGATGAGACAGAGGCTGGTGAGAGACTTGATGGATTACGTAATCCATAGATCGGACAAACGTAGATAGAGAAACTGTGTCGTAACCTGAGGGGGGCTCCTCTGATGGTGAATTGTTAACTGTTCTGTCCATTGAGGGGAGATACAGTTGTCTTAAATGTAAATTTGAGTTAAGTAACATTTCTAGAAATTCATATTAATGTCATATGGGAATATGTTCATTGAATGCAAACAAATTTTAAAATATATGTCAGATGGCATTTAAAAGTACATGTAACTGGCTTTTTCAGAGCCCCACAGAAATGATACAATTTCAATACAAACACAAATAAATCAGATCAAGAATAAGTCTTGTCTTTAAGTCTACGCCAGAATATTATTGCAGATAAAAACTGGCATCAAACGGATTCTCTGCTGGCCCACGGATACTTTTTTAGACTGAGTCAGATAAAAAAAAAAGTACATCTCGTTTCAAACTGCTTGTTACGTACTTTCGTTATGAGTGCTAAATAAATACGATTTATAAACGGAAACACTGTGATTGTCATTGTCATGAAACTCTTTCGATTCTCCTCACAATATCAGATTCCGTGTCCAAGGACCTCTTCCTGTCTCCGTCAGCTCTCTACCGCTCGAAAACATAAAGGAGTGCAATTTGCCCGACTACCCATTCAAACGACCCACTTTGATCACCCAAGTCATTGTCAAGACTTGTCCGACTGTCTAGAACTATCCCAAGCTGTGCAATCAAGCAGAATAATGAGGCACATTAACACATAGTGGATTTGCTGTGACTGGCACTCTGTCCACCTAGAAAACCCCAGATCCAGTAAATCGCATTTTGGCATCTTGGTGCCAATTTTTTTGTTTTGTCGACGCCACTAAAGTTCCGGTCAGCCTTGATCGTAACTTGGATTTGAACATCAGAAAATGGTTGCACAACTACTGATGATACAAACATATAAACATACACACATGGATGCCCACACTCATACGCAGAGAGAAAGAGAGAAGTGGAGAGAGAGAGAGAGGGGGGGGGGGAATAGAGACAAACTTTATTTACGGGCTGTACCAAATTGGTGGAAATTATTTATTTTGACAGTAGACTGACAATACTAAATTAGTTGTATTCGTAAATCCTATTCCACATGTTGTTACACTTTCAGAATCCCCCACGGGGGCCAGGGGATAAGTAGGATTTTGCTCCCACCTGCAGCGGTGAAAACCCGCCATCGATGGGATGTCTCCCTTTGAATGCCATTCTCGACGTTCCAGGGGTGACATCTCTTCATAAATTTAATGGCCACCATTGCTTATTTGGGTCTGTCAAATACAATCGAGTCTCTCGTTTGAATCTTTAATTCTATAGCAAATGCCAAGTCCCTGACGGGTGGAATTAAGAGATCTAAATTAAACTTTGGAAATGAGCTATTATAAGTTCTGTTAACTGGCCAGATAGATCTTTGTAACAGTTCCTTTATCTAGCTTGCGATGACCAAGTGTGAGATCACTGGTTTTGGAAGAGAGAAGATACTGAGGTGTCTGTGTCAAAGGCTCTGCATCCTCCTATTCATCTTCTGCTCCCCCCCCCCCCCCCTCCTTTCCCCTTTCTTTTTCCCTTTTTGTTTGTGCCGTTCTCTCAAACACTCATTTACTGCTCACCTCCAGATAGTAATAATCCACCGAGTGTGCAGGTTTGTCTGATTTGTCCATGGCAGCTTTCACGCTCTCTTTGTCTGATGTCATAACTTTACTGGTCAGCATTTACGAGTTGAGTGCCTGGGTTGGTGTGATGTCTTACACACTGAAGATCACTGACCAGGATAGGCGGTGTTTGTGACTCTATCTTTGTGTCTGATTGTCTGTCTGTCCGATAGATTCACTCTCAGGGGATATTTGATCACCTTGAGAGCCAATTAACTTTAAACTTTGCCAGGCTTGTTGGTTTCTAAGTCTATACTTTGATTGTCTTATAAGTAGATGAACTTGAGATTAAAAGAGAAAAACAGGAAGAAAACTATTTTGAGTTGTACACACAGGTTCTTATAAACGTGATCTTTCGTTGGAATTCTTGATAAGATCCTGATTACAGTTTCAGAAAAGGATCAAACTAAACTCAAAGCTGTCCTCTCACGAAAAGCACCTGGAATCTTCTACTGATGATAAACTAATTAAAGCTAGATGACACAATCAGCAGGACAATTAATCTCCTTCAACCAGGCGTTTAATTCGTAAGCCACTGTAGAATTTAGTGTTGATTATCCTTATTCAAAGGGAATTGAGCAACTTTCATCCAGTTAGGAAGTCCATTTTATAAAGTGTCAGATCATCCTCAGTTAGTGAGCAGTTTGAAGCCACATACTGCTGCATGAATCAGGGCATAAATCTCACTTTATCACAAGGAGATTATATTAGTTGAATTACAACTGGCCAATTCCTTTGCCATGTACTTACACAATTCTCAATAACGAGGTAAACATTTCTCACCTATGCCCGATCTTCAACACCTCGTCCATTTCTGACTGACCACTGACAAGCTGAGCACTGGAAATCAGGTCAATGTGGAACTTTTCTATTACTTCTTCCACCTATGAAATTTCTTACCACTCCTAACACAGATTGTCTGCCTTTATTCTTCAGTTTTAAAAGTCTGTGCTACTTTCAATCACGTTTGGCTCAGACACGAAATGCGAACCAGTGATAATACATGAGCAATCTTGAAGTGAAAATTTAATATAAATACAGCTCCTTTACAGAAAAAAAAGTACAGATGACATTGGCAGCTCTCATGAGATACTCCTAGTACGTGATATAGTCATTGGTTGAAAGCTCTGTTATTGTCTCGTCAATCACACTTATCGAGTTCCAGCCCATTACATTCATATGGCGGTTTCCAGCTGTGCCTGTAAGGCACAAGGCACTAACCTCCGCACAAGGGGAAACCTAGATCTAGACAAAATAAACAAAACGCCAATAATTGTTCTTTCTTCGGCGCTCCCTGCTGCGTAGACTCCCCAGTATATCTTCCGAAACTTGATTCGGTCTGACTTGACTTGACGCGCCACGAACTCCGGAGATAGACTGTGGGACCGATTGAAAGTTGAACAACGAGTCTTTGTGAATAGTTCCTCCCTCTGTAGCTGAACTGGCCTCAATCTGGAACCCACACAACAAAGCACCAGATGACCTGAAAATAGTGAAAAAAAAAAAACGATATCGATTTTGTTGTCACTATTCTAACTGATTGACCTATTTTTCAAATCATTCTTGACGATAATATTTTTCCGATTTGTCACACTGTCGGCAGAATATCTAAACTGTCTTTATTACAGACAGACAGACAAACAGGCGGACAGACAGACAATCAGACAGAAAGATAGAGTGACAAACCGACAGACAAACGGACAGATAGACAAGGCGACCTCAAAATAACACTTACCTTCGTTTTGCCAAAACATTCTTAGGAGAAGACAGATATAGCGCATTTGTAGGTCGGCAGATCATGTTACATAAAACATGTATTTGTGACCTAAACACAAAAACTGCGCATATAAAAACTTACCTCTTGCAGATATACACGTTCCTTATTGTCTATCGCTATTCAACAATGAGAAGGCACAAAAGAAAAACAAGTCATAAGCTCCGCATTACAATTTTGAATAACTGTATCTCCTCTCAGTATTTCCTGCAAAATAGTTGCAATGAAAAACAAACATCCTTCTTTTGGCCAGATTAAATTATACACTGCTTCTGTTTTTCTATTTTGAAAAACCAAAGCAAACAATGATAAAAAAGAAAACAGAAATATGAATATTGAAATAATCAATAAGCTTATCCTTTATAGCTATGAACAAGTTCGTCTGTGTCTATTACTGTATTCAACAAACAAACAAGCAAACCGATAAGGACATAAATCCTATATCTTTTAATACAAGTACGGACGACTATAAGATCTGGATTTGGAATAGATGACAATATAAATGGCAGTCTGTATAGCGATTTGAAAACACATAATATAAGGAAAATAATACAACTACGAAAACCTACAGAGAACATAAACATTAAATTATAATGATCTTATCTTTATAGTTACGAATGAGTTGCTGCTATCTGTTGCCACATTTAACAGCGACATACACAGGCAAGAAGAAGAATAAAATACAAGCATGGGCAATGAATTTATTAGAAGTCTGGGCAGTTTTATGACTACCTGTTCAATACTCCATACATAACAGATTAGAATAGAAGTGGCAAGTATAATATGCCTTTGGGCACAGTTTCAAATCAATGGCAAGCCTTGTATTGTCAATCTCAGTTTTGCTATAATAAGTTACGGCCAAAACCAACAGGTCTATTTCTAATAAGATTATTTCGCTGTTGTTTTTAATCAGGCCTAAACAACAAATCGAACAGAAGATTGCCATAGAGGGCATGTGTCTCCGATGTACACAGATGTACAAAGTCTACTTGGTAAAATATGTGATATTTAATTCTATATAGTAATTGATAATAATTTTTAAATAATTCTATCTCAGTTTTGCATTAAGTCAAGAAACATACAATGCTAAGCCGAATAGGAAAATACATAACAAACTCTTATCTTTGCTATACTCGAGTTCAAGATTGCCCATTGTATACTTTACAAACAGACAGGCTAAGATAATGGGCCTCACAGAGGACAACTGAGTAAAATTTATTGCACCCCTGCTTTGGTGTAATAGTACGTGTGGAAAGGGAGAGGGGGCGGTAAGAAGAAAGTAGGTGACAGAGAGAGAGGGGGGGGGGAGGAGAAGGAGACTGACAGAAGCATAGGAAAGAAGATGACAACAACAACACAAAAAAAAAAAGAATGAGGGTAAGAGAAACACTGAATGAGAGAAAGAAAGAGAGAGAAAAGAGGTGAAATAGAGATTATTTGTGTGTATGTGTGTGTGTGAGAGAGAGAGAGAGAGAGAGAGAGAGAGAGAGACCGAGAAAGTCAGACAGACAGATCACGGACAGACGGCCAGCCAGCCAGCCAGCCAGACAGAATCAGTTCTTACTGGATGACTAGATACCACAGGTAATGTGGGACATAATTTTACCGTTTCGATCGACAGATTCGAGAGTAAAAGTTTACATTACCGATACTGATTTTGTGTGTTCTGAAGAGGTGTTTAGAGCCCTGTGCGTTAGTTCTACGAGTATGATAAAGATATCGAGTGAGTTTAAAATTATGTAATGTAATATTTGCCGAAACAGTTTTAAAGATGGGTAAAGAAGGAGACAGTTGGATAAGGCAGGGGGTTATTTGCGTGTTATTTGCATGTCACAGCATGATTGGCAGGTATAGGCCTAAATGCACATTATTTTATCATTTTATTATGGTTATCAAAGAATGAAAACACCAAGTAATCACAACGGCTAAAAATGTATGAAAATCATACTTGCATGTGCACTTATGTTTCAGGTATATGCTTTAAAATGCACCGTACGGACAACAGTTTGAAAAATTCGGATCATAACGAACAATACCAAATTATATATTTTTTGACGAATATTATATATGTGGGTAGCGGAAGAGATTACAATCCATACAAATTGCACGAATTTGCCTTGAAAACTGCTACGTATGGCATATCTCATTTGCGACATCATCTGTAACATTTGCAGTATAATCCCTAGCTTAGATACTTAAAGCAGTTTACGATCTTCTAAAATAAACCGACAGCTTGCCTCTGCTACAAGAAATAACCATCATAATAATACTCAAAGGCCACAGTAGCCCTAGCAGTAACAAAATGCGTCATTGATTTATAGACACAACAAACACTGCCAGACCAGATCCAGCAATGCTATTGTTTGATGTCAGACTAAGGTAATACAATACTGAGTTCTGTTCTCAAAGGACGGTATACCATTCAATGCCTCATGTCTCGAATGGGACATTAAGTGGTAGACACACATTTTGATAGAGACCTGAGCTTTGTATAATATTACTTTGGTAAAGTCAGCATATTTCTTCGGTCATATTTTTTAACCAGTATTCCTACCCCCACCACTTCTCTTTCCTTCTTCTTCTCTCTCTCTCTCTTGCTCTCTCCGTATGTCTGTCTGTCTTTTTATCTCCTATTTATTTCTGAGTTGTTCTCTCTCTCTCTCTCTCTCTCTCCCAATCACAGTAACGTAGGAGTAAACTATCTCCCTCCCTCCTCTCCCAAAACTTTTCCTTCCCAATCTTCCAGAGACAGCAAATGAATACATAACCAATGCCGATTTTTTTTTTTTTTTTGAATTGTTAATTTTCGGAAAATGAGCATATTGGTAGCAGCAGTCACACGTGCAGTAGGAAAGATATTTGTGTGTATATACTGCTTTCCTAATATCAAGCTCAGGAATCAATAATGGTTTAAACTTCAAAGTTGTCGGTATTGGTGGAGGAGTGGAAGGTCTTCACCTCCAGTTGCTTCCACTTTGTATCTAGACTGTGCGGAGGATGGAAAGAAACAAAAATCATTATTTCAATGATGTCTGAGGCAAAAGGAAAAGATGCACCACATTATTAGGGAACACATGTGTATTTTTACTTACCAGTGTAAAATAATTTATCATAATAATAAGTGAAAACCAGGATCAAAGAAGAGTCCAGATTTTTCCAATTCCAACAAAACTAATATCAGTTTATCACTATAATCTTATTTCACTTTTATGAGGATTGGAAAGAGAAACATCTGAATCAGGACATGAGCCATCAAACTAGTTTTATATCGGAGATAGATCATTTTCTTGCAGAAATCAAAGTGAAAACTTATCTTAAATCAGGAATAAGAAACAAGATTATCTCAAATAGATATAAGGATTTATATCTTTATTTTTATAGCAGACATGACAGCTTATTGTTCTGTTAAGTGCACAGGAAAGGGGAAAAGGGTAAAATCTCTAGTTTAGGCTTCTCGTATAAAACAATATTGTACAAAACAAGGTTTACTTACTGCAAGGGAATAGACTTCTGACATTATACTAACACCAACTATCATGATAACTAATAGCAAAACAAAGAGACATTTTCTTTGTATGGAATGACCTTCAGGACTGAAAAAATGTATTTTATACAAGGAATAGACAGAAATATCCTGTATGCAATCTGATGGCGTGTAATGTTTCAGAGTTCCGCTTGTCAGTTGATGTAAGCAGTTGATTCCGGGGGTCATATCCAAATTACTTAATTCGCAAGAATTACTGATGAGGGATCTATTCATGCCGAAAAAGGTAATCAGTTGTTTTTTTTTCCTCACCTTCTAGCCAATTCACTCACTCACTCACTCACTCGCTCGCTCGCTCACTCACTCACTCATTCACTCACTCACTCACTCACTCACTCACTCACTCACTCACTCACTCACTCAC
>JBCEWB010063959.1:0-13552 GCA_039654565.1 Peronia peronii | reverse complement strand
AGATAGATAGATAGATAGATAGATAGATAGATAGATAGATAGATAGATAGATAGATAGATAGATAGATAGATACAAATAATGTGTGCAACAAAACCGGTGTTTGAGTGCGATACACACTGATTAGTGTGGACAAGAGCCGAGTTGGCATGGCTTTTAAGCTATTGCGAAAGCGTCGCTCGAAGGCTTGGCCTAATCATGATAGATGACATAATAGGCTGTGGTCGAGGTAACCCATTCATTCATCTCGTGATTGAACTTCAGCATTGCACATCGCTTGCCATAACATTATCGGCTTTCTCATTATTATCATTCACTTCAATATAAACAGAAGCAAAAATCTATCATGAATGTCACAATATTCAAAGAAGGGATTTCCCAACAACTGAGTCCTCCTAAACCGCTGCCATGGATTTTGTATCTTTAACGGAGTCTCACAAAGCGCCATTTCTCATCATAAGATCATGGACGAATTCAAAGTCGAAATTTTACAAAATAATTCGTTAAAACAACATTGAAAACTGGAAAATCGTTATTTAACATTTCTCACGACCGCGACTGCAATGCCGATAATCAAATTGTAAATAAGTGTTTGGTAAAGTTAAATCAGGCATATCTTGGTACCATACCATAAGTAAATGAATATTTAAATAAATAAATAAATATACAAATATCATTGAGAAATAATCAATAAGGAAAAATTAATAATAAAGAAATGATAAATAATAAAACATAAGTAGACGAATAGATGTATAAATTATAAATGAATGAATGAATGAATAAATGAATGAATGAATGAATGAATGAAAGAATGAATGAATGAAAGGATGGATGGATGAACGAATTGATGAATCCATACCAATAAATAACTAAACATGAATAATAAACAAACAAATAAATAAATAATAAATGTGATATAAATAATAAATAAGAAATAAGTAAATAAGCAAACAAATGAATAAGAAATAAGGAAAGAAAGAAAAAAAGAAAGAAAGAAAAGAAAGACAGAAAGGAAGAAATGTGCATATAACACACATGATAAGTTTTTTGTTTTGATTATTTATAAAATTTCGCGCAGATAAAGCAGAGAGAATGAAAACGATTATTATTTTTTTTTTTTGGGGGGGGGGGACATTTTGTAGTCCAATATCTTTTAATTCCATAATGACATCTACAAGAATTTTGAGAAAACTCTTGTTTCCAATCGTAGCATCTGGGGCACTTCGGCCATCATCTCGGTCTATCGTCATTTTGACAGACTCGAGGATATCAGTTTGTTTTAATAATCATTCAGACCAGTTAGGAATGACATGAAATTCTCAAATATGTCACATGAATAAAAGAAATAGGACAGGTGATTCGATCTTAACGAGATATCTAGATAGATAGTCAAAAGAAAAGTCTCAAATTTGACACATTTATGGAGCAGGTCTTTTATAATTTGACAAGTGATTGAAGAATAGTAATAAAGATAATAAAATAAAATTTTGTAAATTGGGACAAAACAACATTGTAAATTTAATAACTAGGTAAGCTTCTCTATTAGACATCAAGAGATAGTAGGTGTCACCTGTAATCTTGTGCATAACCGAAGATTATCAAAACCGTCAGGCACATTTCACCGCATAACCGCCATATTAATGGGATAGGTAAGTCATATTCGTCATGTGCAACGTCACTGTTGAACAGTTTTGAAAGTAACTGTAGTCAGAGATAACCTGATTAAGTCTGTGATGTGACACAAGCTCAACAATAGTTCACAGCTTTTTGTTGCTATTGTTGTGGGTAAATACTGTAGGGATGACATTGCAGTAAACTTCCAGCGGTTGGGCATGGATCAAACTATACGGCCCATCATTTGCTGGGAATGAATGTGTTCTATTTGTAATTTCAATCAAGCTTTTCCCCCCTTTTTTCCCATGTTCTCATTTAGGGGAAGGCGGACGGAAACGTTAATAGTAAAATAGTAAAGGCCTTGAGCCCATTTTTTAAATCTTTTAGCACTCCTTTTAAGTTGCTCCTCAGGACATTTTTGTGATGCTGACATGGAGATGATGACAACTTCTGCCGTGGCCCGACGTGCTTACAAGAAAATGGCAGAGATAGTCTTAATTAGAAAGACTGAAAGGCCTACAAAAACTTAACCTTAACTTCCAGCGTCTGTTCTATGGCCGTGTTCATTTGGTTAGCACAGAGATAATGTGCAAAAGGTGCCACGGCAAAATCTGGGTCATTGTCTCTTTTGGACAAACCCATAACAAGCAGGTCATATTACTATGCACAGATTAGGCTATGGATGCTTGTCACATGCCAAAGAAATTAATTAAACAAACAAACAAAAAACCACTATTATTTTATCATGGTCGTTCATAAAGAATTACGTGTGATCACCATGAAGGCTTATCGATTATGGCAGATGATCAGTGTAACCAGTTATCATGATCGATTACGCAAAGGCTTTGTCTGTTGGACAGGATTAGTTTGGATTAGTTAAAAACTAGGCTAACAAAACTTCGTCTTTGATTGGTTCGTTTCCCGCAATAGTCAATTCTGACCCTAGGACCGGCTATAAAGTTTATTTCTGCCTTCAATGCCAGTGTAATTCTTCTGATTGTCTTGTCCATATGTTTTACTAAAATGTCTTATAATGATAGGATCAGAAATGTCATTAGATTTCAGGTCTGAAAGAGATGTAGAATGACGATATCACTCACGGTGAATGTAACATGAATTCTGGCATTTGGTAAGAAGAAAAGAGACAGAGACAAGGGTTTGAAATCAAGTAAAGAGGTTCAGCTTGTACTCACAAAAACTTGAGGGATCGTGGCAATGCCCAGGACTTTGACAACAGCTGTAGCCTGTTCTTCTCCAGGTTCCTGGCAAAGCAAAGAAAAATTACTAATATAGACTTTCAACAACATGTCTAGAAAACGGGTTTGATATTTCCACGACAACCATTGACATTACGATTTGAGTTAAAGTCATGATTGGCGTAAGGGTTAGAATAAAAATAAAGAATTGCGATTAGGAATATAGTAAAGATTAGGGTTAGGATCAGGATTGGGGTTAGGGTTAGGGTCAGAGTAAACTTAAGATTCGCTGATGTAGACTCTTGTTCACTGCATGTTGTGTAAAAAATCAGAAAATTCACTTTTGTGTTTTCCACAACCTTGTTTATCCATTTCGAACCGAGATATGCAGATGCACGGTGGCATTATTTTTTTTTTATATCTAATTCATTTCGCTAAATTTGGACTAAGATAGCAGTTTGCCTGTACGGATTAAACCCTACTTACTTCTATTATAGGCCACCTCTATTGTGTGTCAGTCTCAAGCTAATCTGATGTGTAATTTCTAAGTAACAGATAAAAAGAACAAAGGCACAAATGGAGGAAAATAATGAGTACACAAAACCTCAATCCTCAATTTCCCAAATGTTGATGGAAAGAGTTTGTGAACTTGTCCTTTTCAGGGAAAAACGTGTGTCAAGGTGCCGCATTTTGTCAAATACAGTCTCATCATCACAACATTGCAAGCTCTTTCCTTGCAGCACACAGTATAATATTATAGTACTCATTTTACATGTATATCAATTTAAGGCACAGTGTCTATTTCCTTTTAAGCATGGACACACTAATTTGATGTCATAGAAACTGTGACGTGATAGCGCATTTTATTGACTTTTTAGACAATGGGAAATAGGTATCGAAAGAAGAAAGAAAGACAGAGAGAGAGAGAAAAGAGTGGAGATATTTTTTTAGAAGGATGGGGGAGGGAAGTGGGTAGAAAAAAGGGGTGGAGACGGGGGATTTGAACCTGGAGGGAATCGTCATACTGATTGTGCAGGAAGACAATGTTCCAGCATAACGGGAAGAGCAACAGCAACAAATAACAAGCCATATCAACAAGAACAGGAACCATGACAACAGTGTAATCAACGATAAGAAGGAAGCAGCAGAAAGTGGTCGAAAATTACGGCGTGTTTTGTTTGTTTATCCTCCTTGCTGGTAAGAATAATGTCCCTTGACCAGACAGGAAACAGGCAATGCAGGGGAGATAAATCACCCAAGCCCTTTGGGACGAACATCTTTAATGGTGGTAGTTAACATTTTATTTGGTTAACATAGGGAGCTGTAACGTGTAGAAGTCGTTGGCCTCTTTGTTTACATAGAGAAACACATTGTCCTTTGAATGATTCCTGGAACAAGAGCTGTTATTGTACAGTCTTTCAGTGTTACGACACTGTAAGACACGATAGAAAGAAAGACAGAGGTTGAACTTTTTTCCTGTATTTTCATTGAAAAGATTTGATATTTTTCAGCATTGTTTACACTCCATATTCAGCTATCATGTGTCGAGATCTCCCGCCGAGAGAATATTCAGAACAACTCCATCATAGCTCTTCAATGTGAACTGGCCTCGATGCTGATTTTATAGAAAACAACTCTGAAAACTAGACTTTGTTATGGCCTACTGTTTATATGGAACGGGCGTGGTGGCCTCATTTCTTCACAAATTACAACTTTTATGTTAAGGTTAGCTTTATTTCTGGGACACGTTAATAAAACGTTGTTGTTTGAAACCGCAGTCTAGCAGTCCCATTGATTTCCGCCTTAGCCATGCCCTTTCTCTATCGAGCACTCTTGTTCTTTCTTGGCTTTTGAAAGTTTATCTGTTCATTGACCTTCTTGGATAGTCTTGATAGCTATTTTGACCAATGAAGAAGTGATTTACAGAGGCAAAAGTTCGCTTCCTTGAAAAGTAAAGCCGTTGTTACTGAACTAGAATTTAGGCCCATTTTTTTCCTTTTAAAAGTTTAATATACATTAGCAGGCCAGATTTCAAACACGATTGCTTTTGACTACCCGTATTAATTCCCTTTGCCAGACACGATCACAATAGAGGGAAAAATCTTTTTTTTTAAACGTATGAAATCCTCTCTTCTCATCATAAAGTTTCATTAATCAAATTTGACGTGAAGAAAGTGATTTGCGTTTCTTTTTGTTACACTGCTTTTTCGACATCCTTTGTAGTGTGTCTGGCAAAGGGGAGTAAACATGACTATCCCATAATGTGTCCACAAAATTGAAGAACAGCCTACTCCTCAGAACAAGATTTTTAAAAATATCGCTGGGGATGTAGAAAGAGAGAGATAAAAGTATACACAGAATGACAGCGAAAATGAGATACCCTATTCGCCCTCCCCCCCCCCCCCCCCCCCCCCCCCCCCCCCGTCCTCCCTCCAACTTTATAACAATATGACTACTGAATGTTGGTAGAAGGTTCTTTATTGCACTCAACTCGAACCTTCCATTCTGGATGTACCTTTTCAACATAGTTTCTCCTGTTAATTGTGGTTTTTTTTTTTTCAAATCTATTCCTTTCACAATCTGAAGAATGTGTGCATCAATCAGTTTTTCTGTGATTCTTGGTTTTCTTCAAGTATCTTTTCAATTTTGATTATCACTGATAACGATTTTATTACAGTTTCCTCTCACATGGAAATGGTGCCATTGAAGCTAATAGAAAAGTCTCAGTGTTTACCTGTCCACTCTTCGCCATAACTTTGTCCATCCAACTCTTCCGTTATATTCAGAGCTTTCAAACATTTTATTGGCAATAAAATCTTACCAATGAGTGCTTCGAGATAACCTCCACCATGAGGTTGAAACACGTATATACAACGCAATGAGTGCTGTAAGCGATTTCTTTCTTGTTTTTATTTTTTTTAACAAACATTTTTCCATTCAACTCTGCTGTGAGCATTGTTAGCTTTCCCGTGTACTCATTTTACGACAAATTTTGAATGGTAAGGAATCAAAATTTTAGAATGCACTGATACTCAGCCGATGTGTTGGAGAGGATATTTTCAATGTTCTAATGAAATGTATGTGGGGCATTTGCGTGCAACTGCTCAAACCTGCCAATCTTAATAAAGATACGATTCTTTCTTATGCAAACGTTGCCGAAAGGCCGATTTTCACTTTCCAGGAACTTAGTACATGTAGCAACATCGACGGACTGTATAGCACAATGCCATGGACTGAATCTTATTTTAGTGTCATGGATTCAAATCTTCTTTGTCGAGATCTGTTTATTAGCTTATTAGTGATTTCGCGAGCAACGAGCACCTTTTAGATGTGCCCGAAACGTTTAGCTGTTAAACATGCCTTCTCAAAGACATCAGTATGGGCTGAAATATGTACTATATCCATCTAATTTTTCTATTTAATTTCTGAAATATGTACTATTTCCCATCTAATTTACCTGTCTGTCTATCATTTTATCTGTGATTTTTAATTTTTGATGTTCTTTTAACAATTATCGGTATCGTTATTAAATGACACAGATCTTTAATTTCATAATCACCTTAAGAAATAACATATCCTCTCCTTGAAAAGTCGATCTTTCTTTTACAAGGAAGTGTTTTTCATAGTTCGACACTTTTATCGTATTTAAGAAATTTCTCAAAGATAATCTGAATACAAATCATGTTTTGTATATGAGACAAGAATTCAAAACAGACACGACCACTTAGAGCTAAACCTGATTAATCATTGGTAGACCATCGATTTCGACGATGTCACTGTGCAGAGACCTTCTCTCACGAGCACGAGTGTGGCTGGAGAGACCGATTCTCGAGGAACGCACGTGGACACTGGGGGCATAGGAACGCGGCAGAGGTGGGAAGGGAGGACACTGATTAATATTGTCTGTGATAAGATAACATACAGTGAGTTAAGATAAGGTTTATTTGTCCTCGAAAGAAAATGCTCCTCATAGTAGACGAGACACAGTATAAACATGTAAGATATGTTCACACTCACATACATAAGGACAGAAATATTACAGATAGTATCAGAGCAAGAAAGATTCATGGAAAACTACTGCAATTTGCATACTGCTAGTAGCATAAAATGTCGATTTACTTCTTACATATAACAAACGCCTACTTTCTTCGGAATATTTAAATTCCATTTGGATCTTATCAGTCACAAGTGCTACCTTTTCTTCTATGACCTGTTCTATGGTACACTGACTGCCCGGTGATTGTCCTGTGAGTGAGGAGTCATTCATTCATTCATTCGAGATTCCGTCTCTACAAAGAGGTTGGAGGTCATGACACGCCATCTTTCTCGGTCTAGTGCAATCTCGCAGCGCTCATTCATTGTTCTCCAAGTCATCTCTTCAATATTCTTGAGCCAGCTTTTTCGTCTTCTGCCTCTTCCTCTTTTTCCTTCGACTTCTTCTACGATTTCTTTCTGGATGTTTTCATGCCTTCTTGTATGGCCATAGTACGAGAGCTTTCGTCTTTTTATTGATTCTAGAAGGATTTTTTTTCTGATGAGGAGTCATCTGAGGTTAAAACGTAGCAGGAAATGCCGACATAGAAGATTACACGTAATGTCAAAGTTTAATGATAACGTGAAAGGTCATGAAATATAAGATTGTAATGAACTGGCAGTGAGCAATGAAATTTAATACCGCTGTTTGCCTCTGCCCCCCCCCCCCCCAAATAATAATTAAAAAAATGTAAGAATCTAGTCAGAATATTTTAAAATTTAAGATGAGATTTAATGTTTCCAGCTGGCTAGAATCAAAGTTCAATGTCAGCTACTTATCTTTGGCCCTTGTCGTCTAAAAGACGTTTAGAGATGTGAAAAAGATGACAGTTTTCTTTCCTAATCACTTTTACGCTCAGGTGACACCAGAATATCCTTTCCACTATCATCCACTGCAATGGCTCCTATGAGAAAGCAGGCCATTAAATAAACAGACCTAAGAAAACATTAGCCCGTCAATGAACTTTGTCCCTTAATTAGTTCACAAATGTTACTGGAAGTCGTTGCTGGCGCACAAAGGGTTCATGTTCCAGAAAAGAGTTTTCGTCTTAAAGCAATGATAATATAAACCCTGTTAACTCTTACAAGAATAAAATAATTGAATTTGTTGTTTATGATTTAAGAGGCCAACAGTCGAGCCCTTTATAATATTTTTTTTTCCCTGACAACAATGGCTATAACGCCGATGTGTATAAGAATGAATATTCATAAATATGAATGCCTCTTCGGTGGATAAATGTTGGCAGCACACGCATGCCTGTGTAAAGGATTATTCAAAAATGTTTGTTCGTAAGCAGAATAGTGTCTGAAATTGATATTCGGCTTGGAGTAATAATTATAACTCTGCACTAACCGCGAACATGGAGAGAATTTTTTTCGTACGCTGAGAGATACGCTCATTAAGTTGTGCAAATTTTCTTGGGCCTTCTAGCGTTACTCGCCACATTTTATCGTATGTGCATGTGAATATATGTTATATGTATAATGTGTCTCTTCGAGAATAAAGAAAATTTATCTTTATAGTTAGCTTTACCTTATTGTAATGTTAAGACACGCATTAAAAGTGTACTTATTTATGAACAAATAATCGACAACGGATGCCTTATTATCAGAATCCCAAAAATGAGAGCAAGTTGTAGATAAAGGCTTGTTTTCGTTTCAATCACGATTTCAAAGATCCACCGCCCGCTTGCTGAGAGAGATCTCATCTCCTCCCCCCCCCCCCTCCCCACCCTCTCTCTCCTATTCCGTTCCATATTTTTAATTATTTTTTTCGGTTGTGTCAGTAATCCAGTTGTCATAAGAAACATGTGGGAATCCAGATTCAGCAAATTTACCCTCTAGGCAGGCGAAATTTCCCACGTCGCGAATGATTTTGCTCGGCTTCAAACCCTGTGTTGGGTCGATACCGCGGACAAAGCGCTGTGTCTAAAGGGCAAAGAAATATCTCTACAAATGTCACGCTGACCTCGTGCTGATTTAATTAAACAAATAGTCGACAGACTGGGCGATGACCAGAGGGACAGAATAGCAAACAGACACACATAGCAATGGCTCCTGTTCTGTCCTGATCTCTGTTACTTTTCTCCTCTTGTAATGCACATACAGGGTTACTTTTCTCCTCTTATACTGCATGTACAGTAAAGTTACTATATAATTACTTGTGGGACTCTATCGTGTTAAAAATGCAAGTAATGAAAAGCTGGTCATTGTTTCAATGCAAGCACAATGACAGTCTTCAGTTCGTCCACGTAAAGGCCCCCAGAGACGGTCCCTTCCAAGAATTCTATTTCACAGAGTTGTTTTCAGTCTAACTGTATAGTGACTTTACGGACACCCTATATATGTCAACCCACCTTCATGAACCTAAAAACACTTTATCACCCTGGGGTTGCTGAATGGAGGAAGATGTCAAGGAAGAGAGCGGGAGAAGGTTTTGGACAGCAGAACATCTGGCTAAAAATAGAGAGCATCGACTTAAGTGCGAACAGCAATCAGGGATCGTGATTTTTGGGAGAGAAATGATCGCCACCTCTGTGGAACAGAGCACCTGATGATGTATTCAGACACATGTTGACTCGCTACCCTCTTATTTGCAAACCGATTAGACTGATTATTCAAGAAATTTTTCATGCACTGGAATCAAAATAAAGAAAGTAACTGAACATTTTCCCTTTCCTTCCTCCCTCGTCAGATATTTTACGTCTGTGGTCAGTATGTAGGGATTTCACTGTGGACAAGAAATGTAAAATTAAGTTAATGCGGTCATTTGTCCAGATTGTCAGGTTTAACGAAAACCATCTTACAAGGCATATGTTCCCCCGCGAGGGCCGGGGTTTCTAAGTAGATTCTTTGCTCCGACCTGCAGGCGATGTAAGCGCGCTATCGGTGGGGTGTCTCCCATGGAATGCCATCCTCGACATTCCAGGAGAGATATCTCTTCTTTCTCTCTCCCTCTCTCCTTGCTCCTGTCTTCTGTCCTCTTTCTTTCCTCTCTTCTTCTTCTTGACGTGCAAACGTATCTTACCGTGTTTGACACAATATAGCCGTAATCGTGCTGATGTGTCGTTCAACTCGAACACAACACAACATACAAGGCACATGTAGAGGCGGCCACAGACGAGGAAGGCAAAGGAAGAGATAGGAAGACAACATCCAAGAATGAACAGGAATAGGATTGCCTGAATCCCTAAGAGCAATGGAAGACAGGGAGGGTTGGAAGAGGTTGGTGGTCTCAACTTAAAGGGCACCAATAAGGCATTGGCAGAGGTCAAGGAATATATGAAGGTGAAAAAGTATGTAAGTTCTGGTAATCGTTTCCTTACAATTCAGGATATTCCTCCGCAAACTGAAATGAAAAGTGAAATCTCTTAGAACTGGGCAACCTCGTGATGAAATATTTCATCGTCCAACAAAGTGGCACATGAACTGAATAAAAAAAGACACAGCAAGTTGCAGATGACATCTCCTAACATCTTCGTCTGAACATTTGAACTGCATCATACTGTACCGCACATGGACATAGAACGTTTTTGTTTTTCAATATAGTTTAATTAATTAGCTTCCCATCCATTCAAATACCATTTTCTGTCATTAAAAAAAAAAGATAAGCCATTGTATCAGCTCTTTCTCTATGGTATTTTGTTCGCTGTGCCTCAAAAGAGAGATGGCAAAACTTAAACCTTGTTTTTCTCGAAACAAAAAAAGTTTTGAGGGAAAAGGCCTTTTTGTTGAAAGAAAAACAGATGCCTGCGTTCGAAATGAAAGAGGACACATTGTTTTGTGTATGTGTGTGTGTGCTGACCTAGATCTAATCGCAAATGAATGAGAACGAGAAATTAATAGAATGCCTTGTGAGATCAGTATCAGATTCTTAAGTCACCAAAGGTACAACGTTCATGTTTAATATCAGAATTTAAGAAAGAAATCTTATTTTTCTCATGTCCCAAATAGAGTTTAGGAAATCCTACGCTTCCTTCGAATGTACGAGTTCAAACTAGATAAAGAGAGCAGAAAAAAAAATACAGAAACCTTTTCATCAACCTTTTATATGAGCGATATGAATGGGTTTTTTTGTGTGTGCTATATGACCTATAGAAAAAAATCCACATTTGTCTGTTAGTTTTAAACCACAAGCGTCTACTTTTCTAATTATGGTAAGGGAAATAAATTCTTCTCCACAAAAAAGACTCACGATAAAAGGATGCACTATCTGAGAGAGATCCAAATTATTTTCTGTCATCACTGTTCGAGTACCCATTCTGTTTTTGTATAAACTGATCTTTTAGTTCAGGCTTTTTCAATGGGAATAACATCCGTTAAACTTGTTGAACTAATCGTTCCCCTTTGGATGAACAAATATCATTGTTCAAATTCTTTTATGGAAAGAAAAAGACATTTTCAAATTCTTTTATCGAAAGAAAAAGCCTTTTTGTTCAAATTCTTTTCACTGAGGATTGATGTCACGGTAAAGAAAGAAGGGAGTGAAATGGGAATATCTCCAGTAAACTTTCCGTTATTATCTCTTTTATTTTGATGCGAAAACCACACTGTTCCCGGTCAGAGAAAAGGGCCATTGAACTCAGGGCTTAGTTATGTAAGTGGTCAACAGAAGAGCATTTTATATAAAACGCCTTTTCTATTACAAAAATGGCTGAGTCTCGGAAGTAGATCAGAATGAACATTCAGAAATGTAGGTGCCTAAGTGAATAAACGATGATGAGTTGTCCCCATGTGAAGAAATTTTCGTAAGTGTGAACACCCGTCAATGGTCTTAAATTAAATAGCTTTTCGTATCACAGTATGGGGGCCGGGAGGGGAGGGAGGGGGAGCTTACTTGAGCACGGTAAACAGAGAACAAGTTTGTGATGGAGTTTAACGGCACGTCAGCACGATCACAGCTATATTGTGCCAGACACGGTCAGACACGTTTACACGTCAAGAAGAAGAGAGGAAAGAGAGCGGGGCAGAAGACAGGAGCAAAGAGAAAGAGATAAGATATCACCCCTGGAACGTTGAGCATGGCATTCCATGGGAGACATCCTACCCGTGATGGGCTTTCACCGCCTGCAGGTGGGAGCAAAGAGCCTACTTATATAACTCTGGCTTCACGTGGGAGAGAATTAAGTAGATGTATCAATAAAAGCGGATACAACTGTTAAAAGAAATCGCGAGTACATCAACGCTCTATAACAAAAGACCTGTACATCAAAACTGGACATAGTTAGATATTAGACTCTAAGCACCCACGACATTCCAAAAGAACTGAGCGTTTGCTGCATGTAAGAACTTATTGAGCAAGTTACAGAAATTTCCTTCTGCCATCAGAAGCGCTTATCAAGCTGAGACAATGTTCCTTGTATCTCCCTGGTTCTGATAGTATTTTTATGTATACCTGTGTGAGTGTCAATGTAACGTTGCATGTGCACCGTGTCTCATGAACTGTGAATGGAATTTCCTTTTTTAAGACAAATAAAGTTTATCTCGTCTGATTTATCTATCTTGTCTTATTTTAATCTATCTTACCTTATCTTATTATTTTATCTATCTTTCCTTATCTTATCCCAAACGTGCCATACTTACCTGAGTAATGGTGATAATTTGTGGTTATGTATATGAATGAGCATTCATGAGATATTTGTGATTATCTGAATTAATTGTGATTATTGTGATTGTTTACTTGATTCATGTCATTCAGTTTGGGGAGGTATATGAGTTAAAATCTCAAAATAGGATTACCTAAGCCTTTCAGAATGATCTTTCTTAAAATGTAGATGCTTGAACGAGTAAATAGCTCTCGATATCAATCATCTCCAGTTCTTGGGTAACTGAGTGTCAATTGTGACAGTCGAATTCTTTACTCGCTTCTGAAGTCTGATCTTTGCTTTTAAATGTAGAATAGTCACAAGGATAACCTGAAAAGAACTGCGTTGGAAAGGGAAGGGAAACGCTTTGCCTTTCCCTGCGATTTCTTCTGTATTGATTAACCCTTAAAATATCAAAAGAAACAGCTGGTCTACCCATACCTTTACAGTGATAATTACTCATTGTTCAAGAAATCATAGGTTAGGTCAATGATAATATAATCATCACTGAATGACATATTATTTGAAAGGTAATTAATTTCAAACGCAAAAAAACAGTGAGCGAATATTTGACAAGATCGGTCTTTTCACACATTTAGAGTTAAGTTATCATACGTTTTCTGAGGAAATGACAATAACGTTATTAGATATGGCTGCAATTAAATCGGCCGTTAATAATACTCTTCCTGTATTCGGGAAAAGGGGACGGGGTTAGGAGATTCTTTGTTGAGAAAAAATAATTTAAGTTGTTGATGTTCACAAATGATTAGAAGAAAGCCAGATATGCAATGTATGTTATTGTCTTGTGAATCTATCCGTATAATGATACAGGGGTGTGCGAGGAACAATGACAAAAATGATATTGATCATCATCTAGAGCAAAAACAGTGGGAAAATTGAGGTTTTAGGTATGAACATGATCAATAGTCTTACAATGTTGCTGACAGAGGCAGAATAGAGCTTCTCAGTTGACGTTATAAACAAATTGTGTCTTGTTTTTGAGGAATAGACAAACAGGCAGACAGACAGACTGATGGACAGACAGACGGACGGGCGGATAGATAGATAGATAGATAGATAGATAGATAGATAGATAGATAGATAGATAGATAGATAGATAGATAGAT
>JBCEWB010063948.1:0-13552 GCA_039654565.1 Peronia peronii | reverse complement strand
CCCCCCCCCCCCCCTTCCCCCTTCTTTACAATGTTTACACTATTTACTGTACCTCATGTACTGGGGCAAAAGAAAGTAACCTGGCTGACGGTTAAAACTGAAATGGAAAGACAAGTTGTTCCATGGATGAGGTGTTATCTCTCTCTCTCTCTCTCTCTCTCTCTCTCTCTCTCTCTCTCTCTCTCTCTCTCTCTCAGGTCGTCTGTGTTTTGCCCAGTTTATAATGGCTTTGGCTGAGGGACTAAGTGAGAGAGTGAGAAAGAACATAAATAAGACAAAGATAAAGAAGGAAGAAAGAAAGAGGCATGAAGAGAAGAGAGAGAGAGATTACGGACAAATTGGAAGGACGATAAAGCTCCATGGAAGAATAGCAATTTGGGTGTAGCGGGGGAGGGGGGGGGGTGGTAAGAAAAGAGAAGATAAGTAGAAGGAGGAGATGGTAAAAGGAGGGGTGAAGGAAGGAGGGGGAAAAAATGACCGAATAATTAGAAAGACAATGAAATTCCATGATGTAGGAAGGCATGGCAGAAAATAGAGAAGGGAAGGGGGAGGGGGATTAGGAGGAAGGGAAAAATGAGGCAGAGAAGGTGCGGGGGGAGGGGGGGCGTGAAGGGGGTGGAGAAATGGCACACATAATTAGAAAGAAAATGAAGCTCCATGGATGAAGAAAGACATGGAATGGGGGTTAGTTGAGGGAGGGGGAGGGGGGGAGGGGTTAATTGTGGAGGTGGGTTGGAGTGGGGGGAAAAGATGGAAGGGTGACAGAGAGAAAAAAGGCAAACAGGTCGCTAAGGAAAGGGATAGAGAGGGGATCGATGTAAAAGGAACAAGGTGGATCGGAAGAAGGAACAAAAAGACTTCCTTAATTGGAGGGCAAAATTGTAGGGAAAAAATAGGAGGGAGGGGGGGGGGGAGGAAGGAGGCGAATGGGGTGATTGACATGCCGTAAGGCATTCAGAAAGACAGCCCACTGATCAGTGTATGGGTGAAGTCAGGATATGGGACAGAGTGGAATGAGAGAAAAAGACGGAGGAATAATTATTACAATTCCGATGTGAAATGATTAATGACGGCCTGTTTCGAACAAACAGGGAATGAGGGTGGACTATAGAAATGAAATGTTGGCAAAATTCAGGACAGAATCATGTTCAAACAATGAAACTGTAGGCGGGACGGGAAGCTTGAAACTTGAAATACAATGTGATATCTTGCATTATGATAATGTGAGATGGATTAGACTGCACTGGGTAACATGATCCGTAATGGGGTTGTTATGCTTTATGTTGTTGTTGTTGTTTAAATGTTGCTCTTGCTGTTGCTAATGTTGCTGACGATGATGTTTCAAGTTAGTCTTGGATTATCACGACGATGATGATGATGATGATGACAGTGATGATGATGATGACGATGATGAACAGGTTCGAAAACTTGCCTAGTGATACCACCGTGTTCAATTTCTACTATCAAGACCTTCATATTGTTGTTTGCCTCTTTTTAATGTATCTGATTAGTTGCCGGTTAGGTAGTCGTCTTACATTTTCAGATATTTTTATGAAATGATGGTGATGATGATGATTTGTTTCCAAAGTGAAAGACAATACAATTTTCGGTGATGTCGCTCTTAGAGATAAATATTAAAAATATATATTATATGCCAAATGAATAAAGTAGTCTGACAGAATAACAATCGAACATTATATTCATTTGATTTCACTATTGTAAATCAGCAGTTGTAAAGATCTAACTGCTCTAAAAATGTACTTTTTTTTTATTTCCTTTTTAAACAATTTTGATAAACCTCTCCTATACAACAAACAAATCATTTAATTAACATTTCTTTCGTGTACAGCAATAACCTATTTACATTTTATAGGTTTTCATTATTGCCCCGACGACGAGCCAAGCGGGCTCGAAAATTTGGCAGAGAATTAACATCAATATTAGATCTAAGTTCTTTGTATATGTTATTTGCTTTTTTTTAATTGCTTGATTAATTACCGGTTGGACAGTCGTGTTATATTTTGTAAAATGATGATGATGATGATGATGATGATTGCCTTAATAAAGAGCACTTGGGTTCTAAAATTAGGCATTCCATCCATCAATTTAGTCAAATTTCAACTTATTAATTCTCCAGATTTCGTGTTTGCTTATTTCAGTGTATTGAGTTAGTTACCGACTGACAGTCGATATATTGAAATTCAAGACATTTCTATAAAACTATGAAGATGCCAGCGATACGCCTCTGAGAGAGCAAGAGCGTATAAGAGAGAGAGAGAGGAGAGAGAGGAGAGAGAGAGGGAGATAAAAGGGCAGAAGATAGGGTATTGTGTAAGCACACAGAGAAGGAGAAACGGGAGGGGGAGGGGTGCCAGTGGAGATACTACGTAGTATAGGAGAAAGACGGGAAAGAGATGAGAAAGGAAGGAGGAAAGGGATGAGGGGTATTGTATTTGGGAAAGGAGGAATGACAAAGGCCGGGTGGGAAGGGCGGGGATGAAGGCGACAGAAAGAAAGTAGCGATACCATAAAAAGACAAAGAAACAAATCAGAAGAGATTGATCGATGAATCACAAAGCACAGATCACACGGCATAGGTAACAATTTGCATCAACGATCATCGCATCCATAAATTACAACCCTTTCAATTCCCCTGACGCGTGTGTATCCTAAAGAGATTCTAGATAAACTACATAAGGGCAAACGGTCAGGTAGACAGACAAGCGACTGAACAGAATCCTCAATCAAGAGAGTATAATTATCCTGTATCAAACGGCCTATTACTCAAATGACACATAAATATTTCTCTTGGCGTGAGATACAGAGGGGTTCCATTGTTCATAAAGTAACAAGCGAGCGCAAGTGTCTACAGACAAGTCGATGGATTGCATAAAGACGTAGTGCGAACAAATTACACCGGTTTAATAATGCACAACAGTAAAAAGGCCGTAACTGAATATTGGATTTGCTTCAGCTAAGCTGGGATGGTTGGAGGGCAAAGTGTTCCAACCAGTGATCTGAGTGTGCTTGTAAAACCTGATGCGCCGACAAGTAGACTGGTTGGTTGGCTGGTTGGTTGATTAGTTAGTTGATTGGCCGATTGGTTGGTTGGGTGGTTGATTGGTTCGTTGATTGGTTAGTTGGATGATTGATTGGTTGATTGGTTGGTTGGTTGGTTGGTTGGTTAGTGGATAGTTCCTTGGTTAGTTGGCGGGTTGATAATAGTCCGATTTTTTTAGTAAAATTTTTGTAAATTTGCCATGAGCACAGAATACATTATTTATATTATCCTCCTAAAGCTTAGCTGATTCACTTTTGTTCCAGTTGTGAAATGCCGTGCTCCCAACTGATTTTCTTGGACAGTCCAAATTGAAATGCAACTATCAAACTGACACAGACATATTTTGGAGCACAGGAAACAAGAAGGTACTTACGTCCACATGATCTCAAAATCTATTTCAGTATCTCACAAAAACCGAGGGGGAATCACCAAGAAATTTTATACTAAGAAAAGATTTAGCTATGTATGTACGTGTGGTGATAAGGATTTCAATTTTGTAAAGCTTTGTGCCTAGAAGCAGGCAAACACCCACCATCGCTGCACCCACACCTCTACCCTACCGGAGTAAGTGTATAATCACAGTGCATTAGCTTCTGTTCTGCTACCGTCTCGGTTACGTCTACTTTTCCAATGACGCCAGACCAGTCTCCAAAATGAAAATGAACATTATAAAGATGCAAAACTAAGGGGCCAAGTCAGTTGTGAGACCAGCCAGGTAAAGTGTTTTGAGACGCATTCACTGTCACAGACAAAGCATAGTCACTCTAATGTTATAGATCTAGTGTTCATTTTTACTTTTCAGACTGGACTGACGTCACTAAATAATTATTAGACCGAGCCAAGACTGAAGCAAATAGGAGACGGATGAACTATGTTCGATTTACGGACTGAAGTACGCAAACACACAGCGGGGATTCCCCTAACTTGTCCCAGGCTACGAACTTAGTTATCTTTTCTTTTTCGTTCAAGCGTTTGACATAGATCTCGGCCCAATAAATACGCACAAAAAGAGAGCTTTGAGTTGCAAACAAACTGTTGATTCATCAAACAATCGGTGCAACGAGTTCGAGTGACACAGGATCTGCACAAAGAATTTTAGATAAGGCGTGACTGAAATAGAAACAGGTCGTTGTTGCTAATACACCACATGAACGTAACAAATGATAACAGATTATTTTTTGTACTTTTCTGTCATACACTTTGAGTTTTGTGATATACAATAATATGATCCCAAACATTTTAACAACAGGTTCAGCGGCTTGAGTTTGCTGTCAGATGCTATAAAGACCATCATGAGAACAAACACGCCGGATTCGGGTAAAGTTTTTTGTTTTTGTTTTTTTTAAGATTCGTCTAAAATGATACGGGATCGTCTGTCCTGTGCTCATACTCGGTGTGTAGAGTGGCATGTGGACAGACTGACAGAGACGCTGACATCTCTAAAATGATGGAATGACCTAAGATGTCTCACTAACCGCCGAGACTAGCTGTGTGTAATGAACTAGACAGACCGAAATGAAAGAGGAGAGGAGTGGGAGGAGTAGATCAGCTGACCCTGCGTGCAATCAACTCTCACCGAGAAAGAAAGAGAGTGAGGGGGACAGAGAGAGAGGGCATCCCAGGTGTTTTCTTTGATCTTTTCTACCACTAACCGTCGGCCAAGCAGCAGGGCTGACCACCGTAAAACACGCGGCGGGGCCGAATAATGGTGTCCTCCGCAGGGGGTTGTGGTGTGGTAAATATGTGTCGGCTTGTTCCTGGTGAATATACAGGAATGCCGAGTCCATAGAAGTCCTCAGAGAAGCTCTTTGAGGACTGATAGGTAAACAGATCAGTTTATCGAGAATAATTGTGAAGTTCACTTTCCTACCACGTAAGTCCCGCAAGATGGTCTGCAATAGGACTTCAGGTCTGTAATTATAAAATAATGACGAAACCATCGTCAAAACAAAGACTGTAGCATATTAATAAATTGCTTAATCGATCATTGTACCAACTGAATGTGATGCTCTACAGGTCACTTAGTGGCTCACATTTCCTTAATACCTGGCCATCTTAGACTATTTTCTCTATCTTTTTCACATGGTGTTGTGTGATTCTGTGCTGCCTGGATTCTGCCATTCCTAACTCATCCCAACTGTGTTATCGTGCAAAAAAAAAAAAGAAAAAAAGGGAAGAAAGGAGGAAAGAAAGAAATAAAAAGAAAAAATAGTGTTCCTCTATCCTGCTATCGTACTTCACTTTTCTCAATTGGTCTCGGTGTTTAACTCTAAGCTTATTTCACGAATATTGAGGAGCCACCATAGATATAATGTATGACGTTCAGGGTGAAAGAATTACTTGTAGTGGAGGTCACTCCATAGGTCACACTGGCCGTGTCACTGGGTTGAAAAAACTTGCTGTCCGAGTGTCGACCATTCATTCATCTATGACCCATTCATAGTTCATGCAGTCAGTACCGACGTGTGACGGACTAGCGCAAGAAGGCCGGACGTTTGTTTTACTTTCTTTGTCTTCCTCTTCTGAGTGGAAAACGTAGTGTGGACATTAGTTAACAAGAAATTGAAACGGCTGGTCGGAAGAATAGACAGATAGCAAGAAGAGCAAACTGAGGTAATGGAGAAACTAAAAGGCCAGACTGACGAACAGACCGACAGAGAGATGGAGAGAAAGACAAATAGACAGAGAAACGGATAGACAAAGGGTCAATACAAAATAAGAGGAAATAGATGGAGGCAAGAACTGACGGATGGATAGACGGAGGAATAAAATTGATTGAGAGATAATTAAGTAATTAGATAAAACATACACGACAGACACACAGAAAAGACAGACAGGCAGAACAGACAGACAGACAGAAAACAGACAGATTGGTAGACAGATAAATAGACAGACAGATGGGTGGATTGATCGACTGACAGACTACAGGCAGATAAACAGAGCTAGAGAGACAGACAGACGGACAGACAGACAGACAGAGAATCTACTAATTATGTTCTTACTCTATGAGAAAGTACAAGAGGCTCGTTAGCTTGGGCCCTGCCTATTTGTCAGGATCTGTGACTTTCAGCTGGACCGCGGCAGGGACACAGGCAGTTTTCTGACCACTGACTTCAGGTATGGACTGTCATCTTGACATGAGGAATGCACCCCTTTCCCCCTCTCCCCCCCCCCCTCCTTCCATTTTTCTCCCTTCCCAAAAACCACCTTCGTGCAGCCCACTCTTCCATCTACTTACACACCTTGATTTTGCTAGGGTCATCGTATGATAACGTAACATCATCAAATCCAACGGCGCAATATCCCTGTTCATGCTCATAGTCGAGAGTTCTGGCGTTTAGTCTTTTTGCATAAGGTGATACAAAAAAGGGCCATGGATGTTCGTTACAACACAGAAACTTGCAAATCAACTTGAAACACTCCCATTATGTTGTTGTCTCTCACATATGCATAGGCAAACACTCATGCAAAAGAAAACTGGCGGGCAATCACATTGGTTCTTCTATCAAATGTATAACCTGAGTGTCTGGCTGCCCGGCTTTTAGTCCATAAATATACTAGCTCTCTCACACACAGTCTCTCTCCCCTCCTCTCTTTCTCACAATTATCCTGTTACATCTGGTTCTCTATTTCTCTTTCTCCCTTTCTATCTCTATTTCCCCCCTGATTAACCCGTCAAATCGGTTGCTCTCTAACTCTCTCTCACGGTAACCCTGTTGCATCTGCTTCTCTCTCTCCTTTCTAATTCTCTCTCTTTCTCTCTGTCTTTCTCTCTCTCTCTCTTTCTCTCTCTCTCTCTCTCTCATCTGGACCTCCTACTGTAGAAACCAGCTAACCTGGTATGAAATACGTCGTGCTGAGCTCAAAATCTGATAATCCATGTTATGCCAGAGGTGGTTCACCTTTGTACTATAACGTACCATCATCCTAAGGCCTAATCCCTCCGCCATCCAAACTCTTCATTTTCTCTGTCTCTTATAAATGATGATGGACTAAAAAGCGTCACCACAAACAACAATAAAGCAAGAACAACAATTAAAATGGTTCTGTAGAAGTCAACTAATGAAAAATGTTTCATATGTACTGAGAACACAAATTTATCTTGCCCTGAGGCTATTCATATTTACGTCTATAATTTCATGGAAGTGAGTATGAATGTACACATGCAATGTGTCAAACTGTGAACAGATTTTCTTTGGAAGATAATTATAGTTTATCTTATCTTAGATCAATTTTATTAACATTGTTTAATTTATTATGTCTTATTTTATCGTTCTTATTTTGTTTCACACGAGCCCTGTCGATGAGGCCAGTTGTGATGTCATATTACTAGCTTTTGAATCAACAACAAGCTGACAGTCACAGATGAATCAATACACATTGCCAGCTCACTTTCACCAAACCGTGTCTGCCTTACGTCCGTGGCTGGTTTATGGCTATGTACGAGATAACCGTCCACAGGTGGCTGAATGGCGTAAATAGAACGTAACATAACGGTCTATGCAATGAGTAATGTGTTCTCTCCATCTTCATATCGGTCTACTTGTAATAGGGATATGATATAAATTAGCAACCAGAGCGCCGGAAATTAGAATAATTTATGATACATTACTATATTACTATCCACTAAGCTAACTCTAAACCCACTACCGATATAATTCGGCAATTCATGGGCCCGTGAAAAGAAAAATCTGTAAATCTGTGGGAACCGTCATGAGCCTCGAATTGCTGAAAATATCTGTACTAGCCATTCCACTATCGTTACACTTTAAGGCACATGATATCATCATAATCACATTTTGATCATTGTGAATGTCTGTATCCGAGCTATGTGCTTTATTGAACTACAAAGGTACGTATGGTTATTATTGTCATTGGGGACTTCAAGGGAGGGGCGAGGGGCGGCAGGAGGGTTGGGGTGTGCGTTGACTATAGCCAGATTTGACTGTATATGTACGCATCAATCTGTCAATGAGATGTGGGGTCTTTTTTTTTTTTGTGTGTGTGTGAACTTAACATAGATCTAGTTTGTACTGACAGGGTCTCACAAATGTTACTCTCAGTTGCATCAGGTCCATAATAATTACCATATAGAATAACTGAGCCTTAACTGAATGGTGTTGAATATTTGATCAAGATTCTTGAAAAGAATAAATTAAAGGAAATGTAGCACTGGTCCAATGATTCATAAACTGTGCAAGCTTCGAGCCAAACAGCAGCAAAGTAAGACCTTTTTTTAAATTTCACATCCCTTCAAAAATAAAATATGTAAGACTTTGTCATTAGAGTTCAGTCACGGAATTAGTCTTAGGTTTTGTTTTTTAAATGCACGCTGGCACAGTGAAATACAAAATTAAAAGTACTGTCTTCGTCGAATGAAGAGTAGACGGAGACGCCGCTGTCCGGTCAAAATTTGCAAATTCAAAATTTCTACCTACAAAAATTCCTCTCATCAAAAAAAACCCACAGCAGGCACAAAAAGCCAAGATAATCCTACTATGCCCAGGATTGAAAGTTTTAAAAAAGAAGAGTTGTAAGCTGCTCCGCTACTTGACTAATTATTAACATCTAATCTTTTGTGAAAAGCTGAGAGAGCGATGACTGACCTGTCAACGATCTGAGGAGAATCAACAACCAGCCGAACATGTGGAACACACCAATATGTCTATGCTACTGGGCATGTACATTCAATTCTCTGTGAGGACGAGAAGTGGGTTTACACAGTAAGCATGGTGATACTGTGGCCAAGTGGTTAGTGTCTCTCTATAAAGTGTCGTAGGTTCAAATCTTAGTGGGGGAATGTGAAAGATTGGAACGCTTTTTTTTTTTTTTAAATAACTGATACAATACTTCTTTGGCTGTTTAAGAAGTCCAGTGTCTAACCTTATGGGCGAAAATATTTCGGAGATATCTAGAATACGTCCAGCATATGGAACAGTCTTTGACAAGACTTGGCTCAATTGTAGGCGAAGCCGCTGCTCTTCAAGCGAACTTTAAGAAAAAAAAAAGGGGGTGGGGAAGGGATGACAGAAAAGAAAAACTTCAAACTTCCATCCCAAAATTTTCTTCTGGCTAAACTTGGGCATCCATTTAAAGCCCAAATTAATCCTAGTCTTAGGATTGAAAGACCATATACATTAGGACAACTGCAGGCCAAAAGTAACCAAGATAGTCACAACATTAAAATTTTTGAACAGATGTCAGCGTCTGTCTCAGTAACTAAATGGCAAGCCAGGTGATTGTATGAGTACAAGATTCTATGACTGGGTGGGATACAGAAAACAATCAAAGCTTTTCCTTGTTACAATCTGATGTGCCCGTATGATTCTGTGATTTTTTCCCCCCAATGTAACACACTAGCTAATGAGGAATAGAAGCGAATCACGAATCACTGGGACATATTGACAAAAGCTATGATCTGTTAACACTTTCGATGCCAAGATTTTCGACAAGCTGTCTGGACTCAGCAGCTGTGACCCACCTGTAGAAACACCTGAATTAGGGGAATATTGACAGGTTACCACGAAAGCCAGGAAACCGATCGTATAGAAATTCCAAGCTTTCTATATGTTCCTTCGCCCTAAGAAAACGCTTGATATGTTCTCGTGTTCATTTTAATTAACGAGTTTTTAAAAAATTCTAGCACATGATAAATTTATTTAATAATACTTTTGACTGTTATAACAAATTCAATAATGGGTGTGCTGTACATCTACAAATTGGCAACAGTAAATCAAATAAGTTTTCGGGCCTCCTGAAATGTGCCGCACTCCTGTGTAACGAAAAAGGACAGTTTTCGACTTGATTACGGCTGATGGTTTTAATGAGACATTTATATTCGTTCATAACAGTTTGCAGATTTCATAGTTTCCCTGTTCCGTCAATGAAAAGCGAAGTGTTGGAGAGCACCAGAAAGAGAGACAGAGAGAGCAAGAGAGAGGGAGAGAGAGAAGAAGAGCAAGAGACAAAAAAAAAAAAAAAAGAAACGTGAGTGAAAGGAAGGGAGTGGCAGAGGAGAGTATAGAGAAAGAGAGAGTGAAGGAGAGATTAACTGCCGGAGGTATCGCCCCCTGCTCCACACGCCCAGTAGGAGATGAGTGGCCTGTTAACACAGGTATGAACTCATCCCTATGTACGGTTTGTTGATCACGGAAACCTGAGCGGTGATAAATTATGACCAGGCACCATGAAGTTTTCTTTACAGCTACTTAACAATGCCGCGGAAATTAGTGGTGGGGATTTATACAATGGAATAAAGCTTGACCGTTACATCGCCAGAACTACAATAAGAGATTCGTTCCATTGTCTCCTGTGTGATAGAATCAATGACGTTTGTCAACTACTAGACACCAAATGTGTGCTTATGAAGAAGGTGCTGCTTGAAATGGCGTGAATATAAAGGATCTTGGAGCAAAAAGAGCAGACAGGATCTCGCCTTTCAACGATTTGGCTCATAAATGTTTGTGATGCTATTTCTCAAGGCCTTTCAACGATGATCTCCTGTAGTTTCATATTGCAATCCAATTCCTTTCAGCAATATGATGCCTGCAATATTTTAGCGTGCTGTTTCAAGGCCTTTCAGCGACGGGACTCCAGTATTTTCATTATGCATTATGCTATTTCAGGTTTTTGGTGATAAATCAGTGACTTTTATGTAGCTGCTAAAGGTCAGACTGATGTTCATGGTCCTCTGTGACTATCATATTTACTGATGCAGAGAGAGGACAGTAGGAAAGAGACAGAGGGAGGAAGTTAATGGAGGATGATGGCGAGAGAGAGAGAGGAGGAAGCCAATTGCACGCAAAGAGAGAAAACAGGAAGGCAGAAAAGAGAGACAGGGGAGACAGAGAGACGCAGAGAGGCAGACAGTCGGGAAGAGAAAGAGAAAAAGTGACGGAAAAAGTGTAAGACAAAGACAGATAATAGAGAGAGGGGAGGTGGAGATAACAGAGGCAGAGAGACAGAGGGACGCAGAAAGTCGGAGAGAGGGAAAGAGAGAAAGAAAGCAAGAGGAGAGGAAGAGAGAAGGAGAGAGAATCGCTGAATCAAGATCAACTGGTGTCCGACAGAAAGAGAGAGAGAAAGTGAGAGGAAGTTTGGAATGGGAAGAAAAGGAGAAAAGGAAAAGCAATGGGAGAGCAAGTGAGAGCCAACAAGAAAGAAGGGGAGAGCGAGAGAGAGAGAGAGAGAGAGAAGGCATGAATCAGGTTCAACAGTCACTGTCCCAGACCTTGACATTTCCAGGCCACTGTTATGACACCTATCACACCAATACACCGCACTGACATTAACCTTCACACTCCAGGCCTCTCGGTTTGGACCTCAGTCTTCCCTTTCTCCCCCAGCCCTCCCCACCCCCATCCACCCCTCCCCCTTTCCCTCCTCTTCTATCTTATTCTTTTTTTTTTCACACTATCTCCACTTTCTATCATTTTTTTTTTTTGATATTGTTAGATTGATCAGATTTAGAGCGCCTAACAGGTAGCACGTCTCTGCGAGTCTCCATTGGGTCTGTGGTGATAACAATAGGTTGCAAAGCGCCTGGAGCTTGTACTTGTGAAACTATTTTAACAGGGAAAAAAACATTTCTGGCATACTATGGATTGTTCGAACTTTTACATGATGGGCATTCTACATGAGCGCAGAAACTATCTTTATCCTCTGTACACTGCCTGTTCAACACCCTTTGTGTCTGGCAAGGGGGGAGTGATAGGATTCAATGGTCAAAAACAATCCCTATTGTGTTTAAGCAGCGTCAGTATATCTGATATTGCGTCAATCTTAGCGCCAACGACACTGAGGTTACAATGCAGACTACTGTACAGGAATTTCACGAATCCTCTTTATTTTTTTAAAAATATAATATTAATAACAACAATTATACTAATGATGATGACAATAAAGACGATAATTAAATAAAAGCAATAATAATAATCATAATAACAGTAATAATAATAATAATAAAAGCAGTGGTATTAATAGTAGTAGTAGTAGTAGTAGTAGTAGTAGTAGTAGTAGTAGTAGTAGTAGTAGTAGTAGTAGTAGTAGTAGTAGTAGCAGCAGTAGTAGTAGTAGTAGTAGTAGTGGTAGTAGTACCACTAGTAGTAGTAGTAGTACCACTAGTAGTAGTAGTAGTAGTACCACTAGTAGTAGTAGTAGTAGTAGTACCACTAGCAGTAGTGGCAGTGACAGTGGAAGTCGAGATGTTGGTGGTGGTAGTAGTAGTAGTGGTGCTAGTAGTAGTGGTAGTAATAGCATAATAACAGTAATAACACGATTAATGATAACAATAACAATAATTAGAATAACAAAAATAATGAGGATGATAATAATGATATCTTTTGCTGTATAATTCGCCGTGACTCTCCTTGAGACATCAGTACTCTTATAACTAGCTCTCACTATTTACCTGAGCTAAGAAGAAATGGCCCTGATTTAAATTGAAAAGCCCATACAAATTCGTCCCACTAATACCCCCCCCCCTTTCCACCTCCCTCCCCGCTAAGCCTCTATGTTTCAGAACCTATGACCAGACAAAGGCCATAGTGCCAGACACTCGGTATCGTGACAGCCGCTGGCAGCCCTCGGACTCTGTGACACTGGGAAATCTGGCTGTCATGTCAACACTGATATGTCATTTACTGACACACCCTGCCCTACCTGAGACCATATTATATATAAATGGGCTGCCAAGATTCGGTCAAAATTGCCTTGCAAAATGCCAGATTCCCCACGACACTGGTCTAGTAAAAGATTAGCCTCCCCACATCAATCTATAGATCTATCCTTCCCTCATTTCTTATTTCCCTCCTTCCTTCCTTCTTCCTTCCTTTCTTCCCCTACTTTCCGTTCCTCCTTCCCTCCTCCCTACCATTCGTCCATCATCTATCCATCTGTCCATCATCTATCCATCCATCCATCCACCCATCCAGCCGACCATTCATCCATCCATCCATCCATCCGACCATCCATCCATCCATTCATCCATCCATCCATCCCTCCATCCATCCATCTCTCTCTTACGCCATTTCGACGAGACAGATATACATTCCGTACACACTGACGTTACACAGCAGTGGCCACCAGGATAACATCACCGGTCCAACCGTTCTCATTCCCGATTGCCAGCCTATGATCTGTTCCAATCTCTGCTATCAGTTTTGCTCCAAGCGACGTTTGTAACTCCTACCTTTACCTGACAGCCTGCAGGTGCTAAGTTTCTCAGCCCTATCAGTATCAGCCTGTGATTCAAGGTTACTTCTGACTGTTAATGTTGACTCAGGGCTACTGTCTACATTGTTATAGGATCGGGATGGATATTATATATTATACGTGCATGCAAGATGTAACAAATTTGCACGATCAGACTGCCACTCATTTGTAAATAAATAACTTTTCACAAAAATAGTTAAATAGAGGGGGGGGGGGGGGGGGGGGGGGGGGGAGGGGGGGGGGGGGGGGGGGGGGGGGGGGGGGGGGGGGGGGGGGGGG
>JBCEWB010063937.1:0-12500 GCA_039654565.1 Peronia peronii | reverse complement strand
TCATGATAAATATTATTATTTGCTTTAGAGATTAAGTGTTAACGTGCATAGAGTGGGAAGACACAAAAGTATCACCAAAAATATTTTAAAAAATAGTATGGAAGAGATAGAGCATATGAGATATCAGGTAAGGTAGCTTTTTTTCCACAAAAGTAGAAGTGTTTTGTACAGTGTAAAACGAGCTGAGTTCAAAATTATGTGAATAAATCGTAAAAAGTAAGCATAATGTTGAATATTAACATACATTCATTTGCAAATCATTTTCTTGCAAATACATACAATCACACACAAAAAGTTCCAGCATTCTGAAATGAGATCACGAGAGTGTTGAAATAAGATGGTAGATGTATCAATAATAATAATATATATATTTTTTTACAACATTCTTGTCACCGATGGCATAAAACTGTTTTTATAGCACTCTCTTCTTGTTTAGATGTGTAAAAGGCGACCGCTGCGTTCTGATCTTACTATTTGTGATGAGAAGGGACGGGAGGGAGCCATCTAATATATTGTGGATCTTATTTAAACAGTTCATTATGTAGCCTACAGTGTGTTGAAGGTGTTGTGCGTGTCTTGTGTGATCTTAATTGCCCTTCAAATATGTTTTCAATTATTGACAACAATAACAATAATTTACTGTGTCACTGGTTGTGTTCAGAATTACGAAAAGTCAGTAATATGCTGTCCTATTCCATTTTGGTAGCAGTAATTAGCTGTGCTTCATCTTTCATTAACAACATAGGAATTATAGCGGATGAAGAAAGAAATGAAAAGAGAGGAACAAAGAAAATCTTGTCATCTTTTATTTCCTTTTCCAGTTTTTGTTGTAAGCAGATATGACAGTATAATTTGTTCTTATTTTCAGATGAGCCCAAGGAAGAGGCTGGAGAAGACGGTAAAAAAGTGCACAATGATGTCCTCTCACCATCAGTTATTTATTAATGTTTATCTATTAATTAATTAATTAATTCATTCATTCATTTAATCATATATATATATAGATTCATTTGTTCATTCCTTCATTACTTCATTCATTCATCAATTCATTCGTTCATTCATTCATAGTTTGATTTACTACTTATTTAATTATTTACTTTTTATTAGCTAGCTAGTAAATTTTAGTAAGTTAATTAATTGGTCAGTTACTTAATTACATAGTAAGTTCGTTAGTTGCCTACTTACTTCGTAGATTAATATGCATTTAGTCTCCCCCCCCCACCCCTTTTTTGTGATTTCATTATTTCATGTATATATTGTTTGTGATTAGGGCCCCCACTACAATAACCTCAAACAAAATGAAACACCATTTGTAATGCAGATCACGTTTGTTATACAACTTTGACTGTTTGTATAAGAGTTAAAAGGTGGAGGGGAGAGGAGGAAGGTTGGAGAGGCTGACTAGATTCGTGGACTTCCATTCAATTTTTATTTTATTTTACTTTTTTTGTTTGAATCCATCCACTGAGTTTACAAAATATGACACTGTTATCGTGGCTTTAGCGAGAAACACCGTTGTTGTAAAGGTATTAGATATTATTTTATAGATTTTATTTGTTACAGTTCAAAACGTTTTCATTCTGATTTTTTTCTTTCGCCAGTCGGGGAAGAAGGTAAGTTTTTATCCTTTCATTTCAGCTTATCTATTTTCAGATTGACTTTTATCATACTAAAACCATCTCATCGCGTTTGTCGTTCAATCAACTTATCAGTAGTAAATAAGTTTCTATCCATATCCAGATACAGAATATTCTGGCCTCAACGGATCAAAGGTTGTAATCTAATCTTTTCCTATCTTAATCTTACCTTCGCTTACTTTACCTTTTCTTACCTTTTCATTTTACCTTACCTTATTTTACCTTGCTTTACCTTATCTGAAATTCTTAACTTACCCTCCCTTTCTTTACTCTTACCATACCTTACCCTTTTTCAAAAAACTTATTTTACATTACCTTATCTCATCTTCCCTTATCTTTCCTTGTTTATCTTACCACATCGTTTCTTATCTTACATTACCTTCCATAACCTACCTAACTTACCTTGGCTTTTACCTTACTCTACTTTGCCTTAATGAACTTTCCCTTTCTACCATACCTTACCTCCCTTATCTTACCTTACCGCACCTTACCTTGTCTTATTACCCTGCCTTAACGTACCTTGTCCGATCTTATCCTACCTTACCTTTCTTTACTCTTACCACACCTTGCCTTTCTTTAACTTGCCTTACCTCACCTTACCCTTCCTCTCCGTATCTTACCTTATCTTTCCTGATTTACCTTACCAAGTCTTTTCTTATCTGTCTTTTCTTATTTCACCTTTCCTTAATTTACTTTGCTTTGTCTATTTTAGAATGATTTGTCTATAGCTTGCCTTACCTTCCTTTGCCTGGCTGTACTTAATAATCTTTTTTTTTCTTTTAGATTTGTAATGAAACCAGATTTCAATTGTAAACTGACACTATGGAGGATGGTCTTATCATATTTATTTTCCTGCACTGCATCTTTTAAAATTCAGTGTCACTTGGTGAGAACAAAAATTCAGTAGTATTATGGTAAGAATAATTATGATTAATATGGCGTGTCAAATATATTTCTCCATCGTTACATTTCCTAGTTTCTGTTTATTTGAAAAAAGTGTGTGAATTAATAGAGGAAGAATAGGCAAATGTTGATGTAGATTCATATGTTTTTATTTTTACTATAATTATAACAAATTGCCACTCTAATTTATTTTCGTTCGACTTTTTTTTTCAGCCGACGCCAATGACATGCAAATCTCACATTGTCTTTATATGTCTGCCTTTTGTGTGTATGACTCTTTTTTTCTGTCGTATAATTATGTATAGTTATAGTGACAAACGTAATGAGTAAGATCCACTACGTCACAAATGATGTCTGCCCTGACAAACACTTAAAGAGTACATGCAAAGGATTTAGCTGAAATTTCCACACATTTTCAGCAGTACTTTTAAGCAGTAGATCTGTACATTTATATCACTCATAGTGAAACTGCTGATGTGAATGTAAAATAGAGCGATCTACTTGGCGATTGAGTGATTAATGAAGTAAAGTAGGTGAAATATAAAAGTTGACTGTTAGAGAAATATAATGTCAAAAATATTTTACCATCTTTAGAAAAGACCAGTTTTGCATAATTACATATGGTGTTTTTCCTGTCTCTCGCTTTGTAAAACCAATAAGAACACGCACACTAACAAAAGCATGAAATAAAAGGAAAATAGAGGGAAAAATGAGAAACGAATGGTATCAACATTATCACCAACCATTTTAAATATTCAGCTCTGAGACAAGACATTGCTTTGAAATCAGTGTTAAGAAGTTTACCTGGGGTCCAATAATCCATTAAGCTATTTTACAAACTGAGCTAACGTTCTGCATTTTTTGTTTTTTTGTTCTGACAGCTGTCACGGGCCATAACATCGGTGAGTTCTCTGAGATAAGATCTGAAACTTCTATACTTTTTCACTTCATTTCCTTTGCCAAACTCTTTTATCTGCATAAACAGCATTTCAACCCTCCATTCCCAGTCTGACATGTATGTATGCAAGCCACATGCTTCAGACACAGAAAGGTCAGGACAACGGAGATATTTTACATAATAATTAAATATAGACCTTGACAATAAACACTATGCAATCTATACGGCTGATTTCCTCATTGTAGCTTGTTGAAAGCCATCATAGATTTTAAGTAATGTCATTTAATTTTTTAGAGCGGGGCGATCTGCTGTGGATTGATTGGTTGTTATAGTCGTCAGTGTCCTTGACATGAGCAGGAAATCAATGATAAAGTCTCTCTAAGCACTGGATACAGTAGCGCTTAGGGATTTTCTCAGGATAGTTGTCTTTGTCTTAAAGGACTGGACAGTCACTTGATTTCTGAGGTACAAAGAGAAGCCAAGAAATAATGTGGCTCTATATGGGTGCATATATCTGCCTTTTTTTTCCTCTTTGGCCACGTCTGTCTTCGGTATTCAACTAACTGGCAGTTTTCTGATTTTCGTTTCTTTCAGACTTTGACTACGAAACAGGTGAGTAGACGACAGAAGCTGCGTTGTTTTATCACGAGGTGTCATCGTGAATGAAAATGCTCTATGAGAGATTCCTGGTTATGGGAAATGCAGAAGATTCAAGTAAAGGCGACACGGCCATAATGTTCACACACTCACGCACACAGGGCGAGACAGAGACAGAGATGCAGACATAGAGAGTAATGAAGGACGGAAGAAAAACAGAAAATGACAGAGCACGGGATGGGTAAAGGAGAGAGTTAGCTGAAAGAAAAAGAAAAAGTAAGTGAGTGAAGGAACTGGACAGAGTATCTATAACTTTTATAACTTAAATGTTGAGCATGATATGAAAAAGAACATAAGTGGACAACTCTGAGAAAATGGCCCTGAGACGAGACATCTGTTCATCGTAAATCCAGCTGCAACACTGAGAGGAGAATAATAATGTGGGAAAAGGAATATTCATAGTCATGAACTTAAGACTGTACATGAATTCACAGGTGATATCAATAATCATGACGTTTATACTGTACATGGCTGGGAAAATGCCATCGATAACCATGGAACCAAAACTGTGTATGGATGGGAAAGTGCTATGTATAATGGATGGGAAAAAGCTATCCATAATCATTAATACTCTACACCGGTGAGAAAGTGCTATCCATAATCATGGAATTGATTCTGTATGTATGTAGGAAAGTGCTATTTTATAATCATTGTCCAGCTGCAACAATAGTGATGTCTAGTGAGATATTGGCAACATGAAAATAAACCACTCCCATCTCAATTTTAAGACCACGAGTTATTATGAATCTTTACTTGTCTAGCAAGGGAATGTTTCGTTGATAAGAAAGAACGACAAGAACAGTGCATGAGCACTCTGGAATAATAATAGCCAAAAGGTGTATTTGCCATATATCCTAGGTAAAACAGTCTCTAAAACATTAAGATAGCAACACCGTACTTATAGACATGGAATGAGAGGAGAAACAGTTTAATATACCCACATAATTTATTTACATCGATTAAATTATTTTTAAAAAAACAATAACAAAAACAAAACCTCAAAAAAAAAAAATGTCTTCTGTTATCTTTCATCAGTTTACCTGTGATCGTTGAAAGAAGGTAAAAATTCACCATTGTTATCGACAACTTCTATTTGTCAGTGTTTATACCATTTGCTCATTCAGATAATCACATAAGATTTTTTCTTCTTTTTTATATAAACTGCGTGTTTATTTATTGGCAGCCAGTTTTTCTTGAAAGGCCTCAAAGTTTTTAAAATTTGTTTAAGCGTCTGTTATGGTGCACTCGCCCGTGAGGGGAGGGCATCATTCAAAGTATCAATAAGATAAACGAGGGAGTTAAAAACAAAAACAAAGAATAGTTACATCAGTGCTTTTTTGCCTACTATCATATAATGTATGTGATCTGCACCATGTATAACTAATAAACTTGATTAACATTTTTGGTGTAATTGAATAGACCTACATAACTATGAATAATCAACAATAATTACTTTTTTTTTTCTTTTTTAACATCGTAAATAACTTTCCGGCGAATTTTATTATCAAACAATAAACATAAACATGTTATTTCAACCAAAAGCTGACGTTTTCTATTAAAAGCCCATGCCATTATGATCAATGTTCAAGTGGTGGTGTGTTTGGCAAGACGAGTGGCACTTAATTAACCGATTAATGAGTGGACAAAGGTCAAGATATGCTTCAGGTCCTTTGTCTATACTCTCGGTTTCTATCTAGTGTTCTGACATTTAATTTGATGTTCGATACTATCCTAACCTTTACTTGTACTTTCTCACTGTGATAGAAAGCTATACTATGTTCTTATCTCGATCATCAGTCATAATTTATAATTTTCTAGAACTATTTTTTTTTGTTATATTTTTTTTTTATCGTTTTTCTTGATGCTTTATTTTTCCATGTCTGTTTTAATATTAACTTGATGGAGAAAAAAAAAGCTAGGCATATAAAGATTATGAGCATTTTTATTTCAGGTTGATGTCCACTTCACTTTCGGGAAGATCAGTTAAGAAGAGTCCAGAAGGCATTGAACTAAATTTTGTTTATTTAATATACTCGTTTTGAATTTAAGATGGGGAGTAGTGAGGGAAAAAGGGGGGGGGGGGGGGTCCTGGAGGTAATTTATTTTTGTTAATTATTATTAAAGATAGACTATTTTAACCTTTTCTATCGAGTTCGGCATGTCTATATTACAGGACTACAATGAAAAAAAAAATCAACTTTCTCGAATACTTGCATTTTGGATTTTGGCGTCTCTAAAATAGGTAACTTTAAAATCGATCTCCTCCGTCAAATTTCAATGGACCTTAAGAAACTTGGTGAACATCTTGTTTGGCATATCTTTTAAAAAAAAAAAGATAGTTACGTATTTTCAGCATTTCGTATGAAAAAATAAAATCAGAAACTTGAAAATGTTAACTAGTAAAATTTGAAGTTTCGCCTTTTTTTTTTTTTTCACAGTAAAAATCTATTTTACTCCAAAACGTACAAATTGAATGGGCCGCAGAAACCTACGTTTTTCTTTCTTGTTGTGAAAATGATGGCTGCCAAATTTGGTTAGAATCACTTAAGAAATAAAAATAAATAAATAAATAAATAAACAGCAAAATAGTGACAAAAAAAACGGGTTTTGAGATAAACGTTTTTTTTTTTCTTTTTGTTGTTTGTTTTTATTTATTTAAATGACATGGAGGGTTTTCTATTTGGCTTTTAGCCTCAGCACTATTTATAGGACGTGGAAGTTGATGTTAGAAACCTTACTGAAAGCTTTCACTGATACTCTGCGTGACTGTGAGTTGTTTTCGCCCAGAGTGGTCATCTTATGTCACTAAGTGGCATTTGGGCTCAAGATATTGCTAGAAAGGTCATAATCTAGTGTTTTATGCATCCCTTGTCTGTATCCAATCAAACAATGATGATCTACCACTGCATAATATGACAACCAAATAGTTGACAGTAGGCAATTCCATCCGTTGAATGACCATGAGTCAAATACGCTGGAATGGAATCCACTTTTTAATATCATATTTATACTCAGAAAAGCCAGGACCTCTAAGATCAAACAAAACCGCCAAATCGCATTTTTTTTCTTTTTAAGGAAAAACCATTCAGGATACATCCCCTCCCCCCTTCCTCCCCGCAAATCCTCCTCCCTTAATTTCAAAGCTGTTTCAGTCGCATGTAGTTGTACTTTGAGAAGTGATATTTTTGTTCTCTTTTGTTTTGTTTATCTTGGTTTATCTAGGGACACTTCAATAAAACGTAATTTCTTGGACGATCCCAAGTTTCTTTTTAAATTGTATTAACTTACAATGCTCGTCTGTTAGTAAAAGCTGCACTTTAAATTGCAAAGGGTGAATGTTCACTCTGTATCTGTTCTTTACTTCTTCTGGCCTCCCTTTCTATCTCTCCTCGTCCTTTTTTTTTCTCGCTCGCTCCCTGTATCTCCTAAAATTTCTGTTCTTTCTTAGACAAAACTGCATTGTCCCTCCCCCCCCCCCACCTCTCTCTCTGTGTATTTGTTTGTGTATGTGTGGTATGTATGAGCGCGAGCGTGTGTGTCTGTGTGGCTTCTTTCATATGGCTTACTATTCGCTCAGTGCAACGAAATACAGTGATAGAAGACTTAACAAGGAGAAAATCAACAGATGGGATAGTTTTTGGAATCTGCACTTTTTTGTTTTCACTTCTTTTCCAAACAACATGAACTATATTTTACTTAATCCTCACAAATGATATCTACTCTAAATTTCGGGATGGGAAAACAAACAGAAATGGGAAAATATCAAATCTGGAAATATTGTTGTATTACTTGCTTTAGATGCGCGATTTCCTTTGTAAATTTCCAAGTTCAGCGTTTCTCATGGAAACTCCAGCTATCCTCCTGTAATGAGATGTAACATGTAAAAAAAAAAAGCAAAAAACAAATGACTTTTATAATGAACATGTGAATAAGGCCAAGAGACCACTGTAAATATTCCACTGGGCACCTGTTAAGATCCATACCTCCATATTCCTTATCGATTGGAATAACGTGATGTTTTCACTCTTGTTGTTCTCTTTTATTTTTGTTCCCCCTTCTTAGTTTTTCCTTTATGCAGCAGCAAATGTGTATGATTTTTATACTTTAGGATTATCTTTTCGTCATCCGAAGAACAACATCATTCATATTGCTGAAGATTAAACAAAAAACAACAACAACAATAACAACAACAACAACAACAACAACAATAATAATCGTCGTATTTGTGAAAGGAATGTTTGAAAAGAAGTAGAAAAAAAATGGCCCTTCATCTCCTTTTCAACTCCCGTGTCTCCCCCTTGTATCCGCCCGACCGACCGAACCTGAAAAAAGTGCCCTTCCCCTTTGATAAGCTGCAAAACAAAAACATCTACACAACCTGATTTATAACAATACTAGAAGGGAACCCACGGCCTCCGTGGGAGATTTGTTAAAATATAGCCTTGCGACTTTAAGTGCATGGCAAGCATACGCACCTCGATGTTGATATTTTGATTGATTAAACTGAATGCTACTCAAAGAAAACGTATTTTGAGCCCGTCATACTATCGAACGTACAATTCGGATCAAGCACCATCCCGAGTTTATTATTCAATTATCACCGCATTTGTAGAATAACGTCAAAGATAATACGCTTTTTTTCGGGTTTATGTACATAGAAACACAGACCCAAATGCAACAATGTTGTGTGCCAGATTTCAGATGGATCCATTCAGCAATTTTCGAGTCCATAAGCCTATTGTGGGTTTTCTTACAATTTTATAATACAGATTTATGAATCCTGTCTATAATTAAAAAAAAAAAATAAAAATAAAATATAATTACTTTCCACACCTACAACAAAAAATATTCAAGTACAGTCAAGAAGGAAGAGCAACGTGCAACGAGTTTTTTTCTCCCCTCTTATGCTGCTTGCGTTACATTCTTTCAAAGCGTAGGTTTCAAACTAGTAAAAGAGAAGAAATAGTCTTTCTTTCTCTCACTTGTTTTTAAACTTTTTATTTGAAAGTTTAAAGACAAGGGAAAAAATTAACACTAGATGATTTTCGTCACCTTTCAAGAGTTTGGCACATTCAAATTACTAGACAATATACCAAGAAATTGTTTGTAGCATAGTTGATAGGAACACGTTGCCTCCTGAATATGGTAAAGTGCAATGTAAGCAGACCTCGTCAAATTCAGTGTTAATGCATTGACTTGAAATGGTAGAGATGTTTCTCGTTAACCCAAGAGCTCAGTTCGTAGGCCTATAATTTTAGTCTGGACAAAAAACAAATAAATTAAAAAAAAAAAAATCAAATCTCTATATGGCCCAATTGTGTATTCCACCTTTTACAAATATTGTTTTCCCTTTTTTTCTCACCCCTCCTCCCCCCCCCCCCCCACTCTTTTTCTTTTTACCTAAGATTTCCGGTCTTTCAAAAGCCCTGTACAGTTTAGAAAATTTCCTCCCTATAGCTTTTTCTAAAAATATGCTATGTTGAACGGTGACATCTGCCAGATTTCTTTCACAGCGGTTTAAAAAAAAAAGAAATCCAACAGTAAAAAGATTTATAAACCAGTATTTAAAGTAAACATTGATAACACTGCAGTAAAACGTGAACAAGTTTTAAAACCTTTTCTAAACACCTAAGTATATGTTGGACACCCCCTCCTCCTTTTAATGTTCAATTGTAAGCACACATGGTCAGGTTGTGACACAAACAGATAGTCAGGTAAATACAAGCTTGGCTATAGCCGGACTGTGATCAGCCTTAACTCATAAAATATCCGTAACTGTAGATGAGACAAGGGCATAAATCAGAATTATAAATTGAATCCAATATGTCAAGGGATTGATAATTTAGAGCCAAATGTCCATTTTTAGGTGGCGCCTCTCCTTCCACCTCCCCCCCCCCCATCCCCCACCTCCGCGCGTGCCTCTCCTTTTACTCCTTCCTTAGTTACAACTCACCTAAAGTGAAGCCATGCAGTCAATTCTTACAGGCCTTGTATTCGTCCTGATCCTTAATTGAAAAGCAATGGAAGCAAATGTCCTGTGCAGTTGTATATTGAGCCAGCCAGTAACAGAATACATACTGTCTTCATCTGAAAAAGAACAATATTCTTGATACAAATGCAAATAGGATAAAAATAGAAATCAGCTTACTCTTTATTTCACTCTCATTATTTTCATCTCAGTGACCGGTAGTATTTGACAAGACAATTCTATTTTCAATTATCACTTACATCACAGCACATTTTTGTCAAAACACGAGAACTTCAAGACAGGACTGTCTTGCCGACTACAGTGATAGGAGACTAGCGCCGCCTGACGCTGGGATAATAAAGGCACGATGGATTTCAAAGCACAGGACAGAACAACATGAAATTGACTACAAGGGAAGCTAAGCTCCATTGACGGCTCAAAAGCTGATTGATGATGATGAAAATGATGATGATGTACAGCAATACCCTATTTACATTTTATATGTTTTCATTCTTGCCCCGACGAAGAGCCAAACGAGCTCGAAAATTTGGCCAGCGAGATCAGTTTACTTTATTATCTCAATACCAAGTTCTTCATATTGATTTTCAACTTTTTGGATGTATTTGATTAGTTACCGGTGGACAATCGTCTTAATTTTAAGACATTTTTCGTAAAACGAAGATGATGATGATGATTCGCATTCGGTGGTCAAAGATTTGCACTTGGAAACAGCATAACAAAATCTTAAAGACCGAACATGTCATAAAGAAGAAAAATAGATGACTGTAACGAATCATGATTATACATGCTGGGTACACGCCAGTGTGTGTTGCTTGCGATATTTGGCGGGTCGTCATTGTATACATTGAGCCCATGCAAGATGTCTATATAAGGCTCAGCCGGAGAGGAAGAGAGAGAGCAAGAAGTAGAATGCAGTGAGAGCTGTGTGCATCGAAGTTAGACGCTGCCCTGAAGTTTATATTGTTACCAAGCACCTGCAATAAATTCTGCATCATTTCGACGTGAGAATTCCTGTTATTCATTTCTCCATCCTGTGCACGTGTCTCGTCCGCATTCACCGCCTGATCACCATCAACAAAGTCAGGACTAATACCTATTCAACATCAAGAAGGAAAGTTCGTGACAATGACCATACTCATTTCATGTAGGCCGGACAGCAAGATTAAAAAAAAAAAGATTGATGGCAGAAAGCTTGGTTTTCTAAGATAACGCACAGGGGAACTACAGCTGTTATTGGATATCGTGATTGTGAGACAACAGGATGGCATTTATAAAGGATTTTCTCCTCATACCAATAATGACAATACGTAACTTTCCAACCATTTGGATCTTGGATTGATAATAATGTCATTTTTGTCTTTTTGGAACTTTGAGATCGGTAGTATGGTGAGAATTCACAAACATGAGTAGGCTAAAAATACGGGGGTAAGGAAGCCTAATGTCTAATCTCTCGGACAGTTTGAGTTATTTGAAAAATGCAGGCACTAATCTTCGAAATCCTTATCTTCCAATGGTAGGAGGATCCAAAATTCGAATAAACGATATCCACGATGTGAGTTATTTCGCCGAACAACCACACGGTCACGGCGACTCTCAAAGGTTGTTATCACTTGGCCATGAGCCATTTGCTACTGAAAACAGTGCAGATCAACTTCTTCAGAATCTCCTGTGATCACGTGGTGGTGATCGACGCTCAGTTTGTTCAGCACTGGTAGTTGTCAGATGATGGAGACAGCTTCGCCCCGTTGTTTATATTGTGGAAGATTTCATACGACTGTGCGATTGAAGCTTTGAGAACGAAATGACTTAAGGGGGGTCCTGAAGGTGATTTTTATTATTATTAAAGATAGGCTATTTTAACCTTGTCCATCGTATTCGGCATGTTCAAATTAGAGGAAAACAGTGAAAAAAAATCGACTTTTTCAAATAGTTGCGATGGCAACGCCGCCATCTTGGATTTTGGCATCTCTAAAATGGTTAACTTCAAAATCTGTCTAGTCCGTCACATTTTAACATAACTGGATACAATTTTGTGAACATCTTATTTGACATAATGTCTAAAAAGTTACATATTTCCAGCATTTTATATGTAAAAGAAAATTTTCTAGAAATTTTTGAAAATGCCATGTAGCGAAATTTCAAATTTCGCCATTTTTTCAAGCTAAAAACCCATTTTTCTCTGAAACTTACCAACAGAATGGGACGTGCAATGTAAGTTTCTGAGTTTTATTGTGAAATTAATGTGTGCCAAATCTGGTTAGAATCGGTTCAGAAACAAAAAAGTAGATAGCAAAAACCTTCAAAAAACCGGGTTTTGAGGAAAAACGCGTTTAAAGTTTTTTTTTTTCACGGAAAAATTGACATGGAGAGTTTTTTATTCGGCTTTTGGCCTCAAAACACCCTTTTTGTACATACT
>JBCEWB010063936.1:0-30190 GCA_039654565.1 Peronia peronii | reverse complement strand
AATTTATTTCTGAACCTCAAAAATTTAACTATTTTTTTTTTAACTTTTGTATTTATCATTACTATTTTGGAAGATATAATATACGTATGGAAAAAAATGCCCAGAAAGGTTCTAGTTTCCCTTGTACAGTTGCTCGTTCTTTCCGATGCCTGTCTTCATCATGATCATTGGCTGTCAACTGATGTCTGTGGGGTCGGAGACGTTTATTATGCCATTCAGTGCTGAGAATATTCTCTCGCTTAAGGACAAAACCATAGATGTGAGCTCTGGGAGACTGAGCTCAGATAGATTTGAGCTCAGTCTCCCAGAGCTCACGTCTTAGGTACTGTACGTTTTACAATTTAACATCGTGAATTGTTCCTTGACATTTGTTTGTGCCAGGATTTTAACGGCCCATTAGTCACATTGCGCCCAGCACAACAGAATACGGTTATGAGTTAGAAATATATCAAGGATGTACAGGGTGTCCCAGAAGTCGAGCAACATCCTGATTTGAAAAAAAAAAAAACACCTTTATTGATTTCAAAAACACCTTTAATGATAATAATCATAACAGATGCTCTAATCGAGCACCCTCTGCAATAAAACACGCCTCAACTCTCTTCATCAAACTGTCTTGAACACTCCTGAGGGTTTCAACGGGAATCTTTTGACGCTCAGTTGTTATTGCATTCTTTATATCATCAACAGTGCGTGGACGGTTCTGGTACACAACAGATTTGAGATGTCCCCAGGGAAAATAGTCAAGTGAAGTGAGATCTAGTGATCGGGATGGTCACTCCACGGGACCTCTTCGCCCAATCCATCTGTTAGGAAAGTCTGGTTCACGGAGTCAAGCACGCAGTTAATTAGCAAAATATGAAGAATGCGATAACAAAAGGATGATGTGCGACTTCTGGGACACCCTGTATAATGATATATAAACTGAACTGTCAAAAATTGTAAAGAGAAGCTATCAAAAAAGGGTAAGTGTATTTACGTTCTATAATATGTCTTTCAATCTTCTAGTGGGGGTTATCTCGACGGGCATGGTAAGTGTAGACATGCGGTTTGCAAACACAAAGTTGATCGGTTTCATTTTTGAGTGACGTGTTAAACACCGAACTGTAGACAACAGAAATAGCAGTTATCCATGTTGTGCAGCTTACTGGTGAAATAACAACGACAAACTGGATAAGAGAAAAGATGAAGTAGCTTTTCATTCTTTGCAATAAAAATTTTTAAAAACACGACATTTTGAACCTATCTATGATGTGATCTCAATGACTACTTAGCCCAGCCTCGGGCGAAGGAGGGAAGACTCAGAACGAGTTCGTTAATAGGATTCGGCAAAGAACTGAATTCCTCTTGCTTTGTGTATTTCTCGGATCATCTTGATATATTGTGAGTCGTATTTTGTTGCTAGCTTGACAACTGCTTCATACTACACGAGAATCGTCCACAGAGCTGTGGACCTTGATACCGTCTGCGATATCAGTGAAGCAACTGCACTTTAATATGAGTGAACTCGTTTTCAAATTCCTCTTAGACATGGCTACGTGGAATTGAAACAGCATTGTAAACAATGTTCCAGGCTTTTCAATTGATCTGCATGGAAAGATGTTCCATATTTTCCTTAACCTTGTCTGACATTTTGTTACACTAATAAATGCAGACCAAACATGTATGAATTATTCACAGCGGCATATGTTCCACAGAGTGAAGAAAGAGCCAAGATCTCCACCATGACAAATGACGGTGTGAAATAACGAAAACTTTCATCACCAGCAGCATATGAAAACAATGATTGAGAACGCATCTGTTCAACGGCCCCAGTCGTTTTCGCGTCGCTGATAGCCATGGTATTATACATCTCAAAGACATGCTTTCTATCATTGTCTTCAACCAAATGCTCCAACGTTTGCCTTTTATAGATCTAGCCCATATTTCCAGTTTCATTTTCACAGACAGTGACGATCAATCTCTGATTTCGGGACAGTGTGGATCATATAGTCATTTGTGTTGGTAAGAACATGAACATGAGAACTGTGAGCTAATTTTACTCGTGCATTATCAAATAACATCCATGCAAATTCGAATAATGCTTTAAAAATATGCAACATTGCTTGGACGAGGGGGAGAGGTGGGAAAGATAATGTGACAAAATTTAAAGAAACATTTAGATGCGAGATAAGTAAGTAGAACAGAAGCAGGACTTGAACTGTTAATAAAGGAGTGAGAGAATAAATAAAAAAAAAGAAAGAAAGAAAGAAAAGGAATACCAGAACCCAAAGAGAGTGAAAAATCAACACAATTTAAGCAACTAAGAGAAACAGCTGCTTTGAAATCGGTCAGTTATGATTCATTCATAACCCATGTTCAGCATACACAGAATTTTCACCTTCAAGAAAACGTCCTTGAGCTGAAAAAAAAAAAAACCACAGTCAATTCCAACTCTATCCCTGAGTGCCTCATCAGTGAGAGACATTTCTCGGCCCTGGCGAGACTGATCAGCCGTCACCGGAGACAGGGTGGGGTGACAATACGTATACGGTGTTAGACCGGATTTTTTTTTCTTTCCTTTGTCCTTACCTGCCGCAACTACAAAACTGTCCTTGACCTCTCTAGCCCTTCACTATCTTCCAAACAGAATTAAAATACAAATTAAAATTAAAATACACCTGAGATCTAGTTTTATGATACCAGAAACACAGAGGATACACTGAGAAAGAAAAACCTCCAACTTTCTCAAAGTCTGACTCTGATCATGTAGGATCGTTTGCATGTCCAACAATATCACCTGGCTATAATGGGTCACACTGTCCACCATCAATAACACGCATTTCACGCTACCATTAATGTCACACAGATCAACATCCAAAGTTCTACAGGTAGACTCGTATCTTTATTTCCAGACATTGGCAGAGTGGAGCACACACAAGGGATCAGACACATCAAATAACAAATACGTGATATCAAACAATCAAAAACATCAATCCGGCTGAATGATTTGCAAGGTTCCGGTCATGGTTGAGACAATAGGTTTACAAATAAGAATTTGATTAAACCTATTATTGTAGACTAGCTCATCTTCTTGACTGGCGTTAAGTGGCAGATGATTATTTCAATTTCATTGCTTTCACATTAAATAGCATCATTTTCTATCATGTTTTTTTTGTAACGTAAGGAAGTATGAAATGTCATAGCATAGATTTTGAGTCGTTGTTGTTCGCTGGCAAATGCTCAGCACTACAGGAAGCACCTCAATATTTCACACACAATATCCTGAATACATCGGAAATTGCAGATTCAGTCTAGAGTAAATTTAAATACATGTACGGAATGTTCTACATTAAGAAAGTCATAATGATGACGTGGGTAACTGCTGGATATATGGTACTTTTCACTGCGATAACTTAGTAACACTCAATACATGAAAAATACGTTGCACATGTATTTTTATCAAAGTAAGATCAAACATCGTAGTAAGACTATGATCTAAAGGTGTCAATACCTGTAAGAGTCACAAAAAGCCTAACATCTCATATCACCTTAGATGCAAAACCAACATTATTTTGACTTGTTATTGATCAAATAACGAAAATAATAAAACTTTTTTTTTTAATCAAGTTAATTCAGAGAGACAATAGGGTAAATATCTCGATATCTGATTTCTGATGCCGTCTGTGGCGAGATATACTTGACATAATGATATATTTGCAAATCAAGAATAAAGCGTCTGATGGTAAACAAGGGTGTTGCAGCTCTGAATTTTCTGTGTTCTGCACTCCTCGATTGAACGAACGGTTTCCTTCTGCGATTGTGGTTCCTAAGACCGCCCACCTGCTACTTTTGCCCAGCACTATAGGAAGGTCTTTTCAAAGCCGGCTGCGATGTTGATATGTTCTGTAACTGTTCGCCAGGAGTCTCGGATATGGAGCGACAACACAGAGTGCTCAAAAATGTACTACGATAGCGTGAACTCATTTGATAATAGATGAAAATATTAACGCTGGAGCTGACGGCTTCTAGAGTGTATGCAGTGGAGACGCTAACGTTGTAAATGTTTTCATAGCGTCCAGTGAGGATAAACTCTGGCTCAATGAACATCCAGACAACGATGAGAGAAATAGGCATGAAACAGAAGACGTAGATCATGGAAATCATAACCATCATTTTGATAACTCGCCTGTCCTTGATGGAAGTTCCATCATCTTCTGGCGCAGTTCGGGCGAAACTTTTGCGCCACGTACTTTGCTGTGTTAATTTAAAGACCAAGCCTATGGTAGAGCCCAGGATGACAATCATCGACAGGCCTAATCCAGCCGAGTTCATGAAAATGCTGGAAATATCCTCGGTGTCACCTCGGCTTTCAATGAGGACCAAACCTAATAGCGTACGATTCGTGTCTGGATAAAATTTCCAATCTAAGTAGGCGCTGAAATAGACCGGTAAAATAGACAGAAATGTTAGGATATAGATGAGGAAGATAGAAAGTTTGATTCGATTCGGAGTGATCATCGACTTTACTTTAAAAGGTGACATGATGCATAGGAATCGTTCGAACATAATCAGAGCTGTAATCCACCCCGATATCCGTGCGAAGAAGCAGTGTGGATAGTCCCCTGTCAGATACTGGACCTCAGTCAACTGGAAAATGATGTCTGTCTTCTGTAGTTCAGGGATGAAACAAATTCCAGTCCACATGCAAGTGACAAGGGCACAGAAATCGGAGATCGAAAGACCTAGAAGGCTGATGTTGACGGTATTTTGGAGTCCTTGTTTAGTAAAGATGACAATATTGATGACATTGGAGATGATCCCAGATAAAGAGATGGCTGTGCAGAGAACTCCGTAATTCATAATGATTAGAGTGTGTGTAAGTTCGTTACTGATTATTCTTTCAAACTCCATGTTTGATTGGAAATGGGAAGTCATTTTTCCACACAAGTGAATAATAGTAATATAAGAGCGCTAAATGAAAGCGTTCTCTCCTTTAGCAATACAGGCAATGAAATTCACAAAATTATAATAAATTAAGGTCATATTAATTGGACATATTATACTATTTTGTCTATTGTATTTGATATTTGTGGGACATGTTGCTATAACGATAACATTGACAGTCAATTCTTCGCTGTGAGTAAGTGTTGGGACACCGTTATCAGTGGAAATGATGATCTGATGTAGAGGTAAAATTATCTTTCTTTATCGTTATCTCATCTGAGAATGACTGTATCGAACACCAGCCTTAACGATTCAGTTGGTTTGGCATTGATAACATGATGATCAGCTGCACAGGTTGTGTCCAGGTGGACAGATACAAGGCTGTGATGATACCTGATGTTGGCGCTATGGTCAGGAGCAGTGCAATGGTGTCCACACCTCCTACATATCGGGTTGTAGCTTGACACACACATACACAGATGGAGAGGAAAGTTTCTGTGCGAGCCACAGTGCTAACACTGCCCGTGACACTCATCTTTGTTTGCAAAGTTCATAAACATGTCGACATACAGACATATAAGTTTAAATTCCAAGAGATATAATCTTTTGAATAGACAACACCATCTCTAAGATGTCACTCACTTAGAGTTGCTTGTCGAGTCATTTTGCTAATCTTTGCATTATTTAGTTCAAGAGTGATATTTAAATGAAATAAATGGCTGTCTGAAGAACTCGTATGAATTTCAGTCTACAGAATTAAAGAATTCGCGCCTCAATTGGGTTGTTTGAAGTGAGTAACGTCAGTGGAAATTGCTGGCATTTGGTTTTCATGAAATTACGAACTCCTGGACAACTTATGGAGGACTGAATACATGGAATTATGACTTAACATTATAGCACTTTAAACAATGAAAGCACCCACACAAAATAATTATTTATTGGGTAAATGGTACAGTATATTGGACAAGTTTACGACAAGCCATGCGTTATGACACAGCTTCTGAGCGTTTTAGGATGATCACTTTAAAATTAACCAAGATAATGTTCTTTATTTAACGCTACAACAATCATGAATGTAATAACTGGAGAAATGTGCATTGAACACTGCTTTGAGAGGATGTTTAATTACTATCTCTGCTGGTCTCGACTTTACAAAAACAAAGATAAGAACTCCTTTCTTGGACAAAAAATTGAATTGAAATTGACTGACAATTTGAATTCTAGCCTAATACATGCAAATACAGCTTGCATTCAGGAGAGTTAAAAAGCACTAACACCAGAAACCAGATGTTTAAGATTAGACAGATCAAGAAGAAAGAACTGGACTGTAGACTGAATCTTAGATATTCATTCTATCCCTTGCTTTTATAAAAATGAATAAACCTCCATAAGAAAATGGAAAATTAGACCCGGAATTTCCCTTTACAAGAATAGAACATAGGAATTTCTTTCACAGAATTTTATTCACAGTTGTTAGCATTCATGTTTCCCTCAAAGGAAAAGAAAACTAACTGGTAAAATGAGGATGTTGCTTGAGATAAACGTTTCGATAAAAAACTAAAGCACTGAAGATTATCTAGATAAAAAGACTAGTTTGACTTGTTTGACTTCTGTGAAGGAGGAACAACTTCAGTTTGTGAGAAAGCCATTCTATGACTGCAAAAATGTTGGAGAATAGAATGCCGTTTAAGAAGACAAGAGTTTGTTGGAATATGGCTAGTCGAAAGAGAGTACCTTCACATCTCATCTTAATACATTGTAAAATTCATAGACATGTCAGACTACGATGTTTGGTTGAGAGTTTAGAGAAAAAACCCTGCTTTTAAAATGTTTAAATAGATAACAGTCATTTGTTTGTCCTTGTCGGCTGAAAGTGAAAATGTAAATTTAAACAGAGGAATATCTATATGTGGTTTAAATACTAACCGTTCATGAATGTCACATAAATGGTATGGTAAAAAGAAAAAAGATCGTTGGTACGACTACTTCACCCTACTTCAGAAGAATGCCCGGGATTTTATTTAATATTGTTTGAGGGAAACATTAACGATGAATATCTAGAACGCAGAATTTGGTAATTCATGTTGTCTTAAGCATATAGTTAGAAAATCGGCATTTGCTTCCGTTGCTCTTAACTGCATTCAATTGCAAATTGCTTCCAAAGTGTAAAAAAATACATTTGCCGCCAGATTGATAGTTAAAATTCTCGATAATAGTTCGTTATTGATTGTCAGCATATTGAAAGAGACAGAGAAAGGAATTATCATATGTTCCAGACCTGCAATTCAAACATTTGAGATGAAGAAATAATTGACCTCACAAGTAGGAAAAAGTGTTACATTCTTCAAAATGGATAATGCCATTAAATAATCGTCTATTTTATCTCTCCCGTGAGAGCTTGTCGTACACATGTGTCAAATTTAATAGCTGGACGATATTTTATTACGTCACTTTCAACCTCTCCTAATACGACAACTCCTTTCTTACCCATCAAACCTACCGTCCACTTAGACAGGGAAGATGACGAGTCGTAATGGGTTCTCGAGCATTTTTAACATAGATTTTGAGAGAGGATATTTCCATTCTTAAAAAAATGCATTATGTTTCACCTGCAAAAAGTATGTATTATGGGGAAAAAAACAACAACATTCGTTCCATTTCAAAATTGACGCTTATTCAGGGGACTAAGAGACGGAGAAATGAGTGTCTGTCTGCAATTTAGCCACTATGAATGGATTGCAACTTAAAATCACATTCACAATCAATTATTTGTCTGTTAGGAGTGACTGTCCTTCAACAGCACAATTCGCCTTGTTTATTTAGAAAAACATAATGATTTTTATTTGTGTATTAATTCTTTTTTTATGTATATTTCATTATTGTGTTATTTTATTTTTGCGTATTTCATTTTATTTTTGTTTTCTTAACATGTGTGAGTGTATATGTGTGTATGTCTTTCAGTTGGTTTTTAATGTCCCTACTTTCCAGTTTGAAGACGGTGTTTACCCGTTAGACTATGAAATTGTCATTTTCTTTTTTGGTTCCTCTGGTAATAAGAGATTTAGTGTGAACAAATGACGATAAAAATCTTGGCGTCTGAGAAAATGGCACAATAATTGGCACATCTTGCCACGAGGTGGACAGCTTCTAGTGAAGAAAAGCTACTTGTGCTCAGACTGGTTTTTAAGAACTTTTCAAGATTATCTTAATAGTTAACAATCTTTAAATATTTTATGAATGAAATAACCTTGCATAATGATATCTCGAAAAGTAAACTGAGATGGCACGGGCATATGTTCCGATCGTCAGGCCTTGGAGAAACCATCTTATAAGGCACAGTCAGAAGAGGAAGACAAAGGAAGAGATAAGACGACAATATGCGAAACGGACAAGAATGAGATGTGTTGAGTTTCAAAGAACAGCGGAAGAAAAAGAGGATTGAAGAAGGCAAGTTGCCTTATCTTCAAAAGTGCCCTTAGGCCCTACAACTTTGACAGAAGTCAAGGAGTAGATAACAGATGAGAATTATCTAATACAGATTCTGAATAATGATTTTTTTCTCCTCCTAGTTAACAAACTTCGTATTTCATAAACAAACTACTTCTCGGCTGTTTTAATCTTTGAGTGTTTTCAAGTGTGCGGTTGTGCGAGCACATGTTTTGATAGTAGACCTGTTTTCTGTTCGTCTCCTACCGTTCAGATCACTCCCAGATGACTCATTATTGTACATGAGTGCAAATGATATCAGGGCACTAAATACGTACCTGGTTATGTCTATGAGTAAAGACAATTTTATCAAATAATGCTCTTCCTCTTTATATCAGGAAAAGAAAGGTGAGCTGATGTAACGACTTGTCTAGGACTCGTGGTCTCTCCAACTTCAACCATCAGAAAACAGTTCAGGAGAGGAAGGCGAGATGAAGACAACAAAAACGACATCTGGGCATTATCCAAGAATAAACAAGGCAGATCTTTGTTTACTGCCAGACCTTCCACGCAGTCTTAATAGATGGAAGACTTCGATGTGGTGCTCCAACTTCCAAAGTCATTGCCATCCTGGACGGTCATTGCGGTAGTATGTGACTTGGTTGATTTTGACACTTCATAATTACAACAATCACAGATCATCTGCACTCAAGAAGGAATTAAAATTTGTCTATCAATTATCATCATCATTGAACTGGTACTCCAGAGTATTTAGAGGAGGTTCTCTGTATGAGTCGGCGATGGGGCAGGTGGAGGAGGGGGGAGGAATGGAGAGGGAGGAGGACATCTCCTCTCCCTCCTCCGGCCTTATTTCATTTAATTGGATAGCATTTATTTAGCAGCTATTTCCTATGACATGCTAGACGAAGGTGCCTACTATAAATTCTTTGTTCAACATTACAGGCTGGATCATTGGGTGCACTCTATGTTTGTCAGTAAATGATTAGCACAGTGTGTGTAGTAGTAGGCAGATTTTACATTCATGTACTATCTTGATTAGAAGTCTCCATGTCAAACTATTAGTAGTTTTATCTGCATGGCACGTCCAAAGCATGTATGTCAGCAAAATGTTTAATGCACAAAGGGACAGCGGCTAGAATTTCTGATGATTCTGTAACGAAAATGATAGACTGGTAGATATATCCATTACGTGAAGGTGAATATTACTGAGGTACTGAAGAAATGAATAGGGTAAAACAGGACAGGAGGACAGTTGGAGATCGAAAAGAAACAAGTGACGAAGAAAGGACGATAATTTAGACAAGCACTTATTTTCTACTATACGGCAGATTATTTCCCTTCCTCTCACCGACTGCAGTGTTGATAGTGAGAACTTACAGAAAATTGTGATTTGAAAAGTTTTATTAAAATAATAAAAAAACAAAAAGATTAAAGAGAGAGAAAAGAGAAAGAGACACTGAGAGAGAGAAAGAAAGAAATAGAGAGATTTTCTCAGATCTACTCCAGTGGCATTAATGCAGCCAGAATCAGGCGTCGCATCTGCAAATTCATTATCAGGATTCATTTACATCTATTTTATTATCTCTTATGTATTGAAGCCGGTAATTCCCTACAAATTAAGTATCCACCTAATTTCTGAAAGCGTTTGTAACAGCCTAAACCATCTACAGTGGCCAGACATAGCTAATACTCTCTTTATAATGTCTATCAATTTTCTTTTGACCTGTCTGAAGTGCAACAGGTTAACATGGTTGGTCTATGTCATCTGTCATAATTCCTGTTAGGATGTCACACTCTAGGACACAGTGATAAAGCAAACATAGACAAGCCAGCACACATCGGACCCGGCTTGCAGTGTCAAAGAATGGAATGATTAGACTGTCATCACACTGTTGCGAACACAAGCAGGCCGAGAGCAATGTAAATCTTTGACTAGGCCTAGTGTCACTTCCTATGAACATTTGTCACTGTAACATAGATGATGATGATGATAACATAGCCGAGACTTTGAATATTGTTTGGTACACAGTCACGTCTTGGGCAACTTCTGTACACCATGAAGACTAAACTTAGATTTTAAGGTTCATTAATTTGCATCATGCAGTAGGTTATACATTGAGTTTTATCTTTTTAAAAAAGTATTGCCTTTTCGGTTTCGTCTTCAGTGGTTTTGTTTCTTTTGAAAAAACTTTTGGAAAACACATTTAAGATGTCTTGCATTTTTTTTTCATGTTTTTTCCAAGGCTGCTGGAGAGCTCTCAGATCTAGTCGTCCATGTCTCTGAGGACCGTACGGTTTTCCACATGATACCTTCTCTCTGGAGGCCTTGCCAAACCTTCAAAATGAGGAAGATATTTCTTTCTTTCTTTCTTTCTTGTTTTCGTTCTTTCTTTTTTCCTTTCTTCTTTCTTTAATGTGTCTGTAGCAATTTTGTAATCCTTAACCCTAGCGCTGTTGATTAAACGGATTATTGATGGCCAGACATGATATACGTGACCCATTTTTAAAATAAGAGGAGGTAATTCTTTATGTTCATCGTGTTCATACTAGTCTCGTTTATTGGTAGCATTTCTATTTAATATAGTGATGTATTCCTGACGTAATTGTATGGAGATTTAAATCAAATTTTAAAAAAATAAAATAAAGTAATGATTGCCACAAACATGGAAATAGGCAAATTACTAAAAATCTGAACGTGGTTTCCCAGACTCCGAAGTCAAATGGAAATTGATACATATCAGCTTTTTATATTGTTTTTCATTGAGCTTTGTGGTGTCATGAATCACGGCTACATGGTCTTTCGTACAGGGTTTATGGAGCTAATCTGAACCTCGTCCTTGTCCTGAGGATCTTGTTATTTCTGTTTACTCAGCTTCGTTTCTTTAAATGTATTTATATTTATTTCATGGTAAATGGGAATGTCATTTCATGATTGATTCACGGTGTGAGAAAAGTCAACAGCTATAAAGATGAAAATACACAGTTTGGAGGACAAGATTCCATAATTAGATTTAGCTGTTTATCTAAGGGATGAATTTTTCACTTTCAACGTCTTCATTTGTAAAGTACTTTAACAAGGTTATACTCAAATTATGGATGATAGCATGTATGTTTCCACTGAAAAATGCGTGATACCAATTCATCAGTGGATCACACTGAGATCATAAAATTTGCACGAAAAAATCAGAAATCACGACTTGATCCTTAACTATTTCAAAAACATTGAACAGTATGATAAAAATACAGTCAAGCGGACAACCCAATACTGCAGTACAATAACTGAAATCTGCAATATATCTTCTTTGTATTTATTTGATAATGTCACTGTCTCTGATTAATATCATCGCCCAGTGCATCTTAATTTGCAGGCATTACAGACCCCCTTTAAAGTAGGGTTTACTTTATGGCAAGAGTATTTGTACACATTATTGCACCTGACATATCTTTTCATTTGAGCTCCTTCTGCATGGACGAATGTTGTCTTTTTCCAAGAACATGTGAGCATTTGAACTCTTGAAATATAGGGCACTTGGTTCTACGACCACCACCACTACAAACACTTCTACTGCTACCACCACTAGGCCTACTTCTACTACTATGACATACTACTATCATTAGATTATCACCACTGCTTCCTCAACAATTAACACTACAATCATTCCCACCACCACTACCCCACTGTCTTCTACGGTTACGATATATTTACGCCTTTCAACCTCCTACTGGTGATTATCTCGATGGGGCGTCTACCGCTGCTATGGCTGCTGAAACTGCAAAACTGCATGGACTGAAGGGCCAAAGGCTACGTCCCAGCCTATCACTATTTTATTGAAATACTAGAAGAGAACCCACGGCCTCCATGGGGAGATTTTTAAAAAATATATATATATTATAGGCCTGCGACTTAAAGTGTATGGCAAAGCGTGCGCACCTCGATGTTGATATTTTGGTTGATTAAACTGAAAGTAACTCAAAGAAAACGTGTTTTGAACGCATCATACTATCGAACATACAATTCGAATCAAGCACCCTCGAGTTTATTATTCAATTATTACCGCATTTGTAGAATAACGTCAAAGATAATAAGCTTTTTTCGGGTATATGCACATAGAAACACAGATCCATATGCAACAATGTTGTGTGCCAAATTTCAGATGGGGCCATTCAGCAGTTTTGGAGTCCATAAGCCTAATTGTGGGTTTTCTTGCAATTTTATAATATAGAGAAGGCACAAAATGTCTAAGCATTAGATTGCTCTGTATCAGACGCACTAAGTGCCGGCACATTACAGTTTAACTCGGCACTGGGTAGTACAAAAAAGCTGGGTCAGCGTGATTTTGAAAGACAAAAACATATAACTCCATAAGTAACTTTATTGATCCTTAAATTCACATAATTTTGGCGCAAAATGATTTACAGATAATAGTTTGTCACAGATCAGTTTCGAATTGGTTGGGCAAAGAAACAAAACAGTCTTTTTCATTTCTGAGAACTGTTCTTTTCAGAGTTAGGTAATTTGTGCTCGATGCTAACGACATGTGATTTTCGAGACTTCATTATTTAGTTTTAGGACACGTATTTTGTATGCGCCTGGTTTATAAGAGCGCCTGTTGCACCCGAGTGTTTAGGAAGTTCGCGCAGATTACTGTTTAGTAGAACATTTCTGTAGTCGGTGTTTTTTGTTTGTTTGTTTGTTGTTTTTTTTTCACTGAGTTATGCTGACTTCAGTGTAGAACTGTACTGTTGCAAACAGGATCTAATGCATGACCTTGCCAAGGAAGTTATGATATCTTTACTTTCAAAAATCAAATTCATATCTTCCGAGAAATGGCGCCGTTTCTCGCTGCATGATGTATTGAAAGGAAACAAGATCATAAAAGCGCGGATTGCTCCTACTAGTTCTATCAGTTTATCAAATATTTGTACAAAGTGTTTCATTCTGTTGATGGACGAACCAGATATCTACAATTGTGTGGGCATGCACTGATGCAAAGTATATGGGTATATATATATATATATAGTGAAGTGTAGTTTTCTAAAAAAAAAAAAAATGCACACATTTACGAGTATTCTCCTGAACGAAAAGAAGTTTGATCATGCCAGTCTAATTTTTTGCAGTAATATTAGTACCCAAATATTTATAAGTTCCTACTTGCTCAACCATCCATTTTTTAATTTAAATGGGTGAGTAGTAACCTTGCTTTTTTTCTGACTCTGAAATCAACATTATTAGTTCTAGTTCTTCTGTTTTCTTGAAAATGAGGGGAACAAACTGGTTGCACACCTCTTGCCACATTTCTCTATGGTATACGTAAATGTCTCAATATTAGCCGATGGTAAATGAATGAGGGTATCGTCGGCAAGTCGATGATGGAGAAGTTCTGGTGCTTACTTGTACAGTAATCTGATAGGTTAATGAACGTAATTTATGATGAATGAAAGTAAATATAACGTAAAATATGTCTGTAGATTGGCAAGTAAGCAACGGTAATCTGATAGGTTAATGAACATAATTTATGATGAATGAAAGTAAATATAATGTAAAATATGTGTGTAGATTGGCAAGTAAGCAACAGTAATTTGATAGGTTAATGAACGTAATTTATGATGAATGAAAGTAAATATAATGTAAAATACGTCTGTAGATTGGAAAGTAATCAATAATTCTAGATGCTTATGTTTATTACTGACTGACTGACTGAAATCCTTAGCCACTTCAGGGCAGTGATGGCACCATGAGTGTGTAAAATATGTCTGTAGATTGGCAAGTAAGCAACGGTAATCTGATAGGTTAATGAACATAATTTATGATGAATGAAAGTAAATATAATGTAAAATATGTGTGTAGATTGGCAAGTAAGCAACAGTAATTTGATAGGTTAATGAACGTAATTTATGATGAATGAAAGTAAATATAATGTAAAATACGTCTGTAGATTGGAAAGTAATCAATAATTCTAGATGCTTATGTTTATTACTGACTGACTGACTGAAATCCTTAGCCACTTGAGGGCAGTGATGGCACCATGAGTGACTTGACAACTCTTCTCCATTTGTCCCGTCCTCTGCAAACTTTCACGGATTTGGTGAACGGCTGTATTGTCCATTCTCTGATTTTTCTTCCCATCGTTTCTTGTGTTCCTAGTTGTGTCCCTTGTGGTTTTGTGTGTGTGTGTGTGTGTGTTCCTAGTCCCCCCCCCCCCCAACCTGGTACGGTGTCTTGAATGATGTTTTGCAAGTCCCGATGACCTTGTGACGTGACTATGTCAAGTACGTTTTCTGATGATCTTGACACTGGAGAGGTCTTTGTATGGTCCAATGGTTAACCTAACCTTACTGCAGATTTCATCATTTGCCACCCGCTCTGTGCTATTTACTTTATAGTAATTGTTTATGTTTTTATTATTTCTCAGAATTTATCCTACTTCACTGCCTCTCCCCCCCACCCTCCTTCACTATCCTGTTCCCTACCGCCTTTGTTATGATGTCCGTTGAGAACAATGTGAGTTTAGAGGTGCATATGTTATGCAATACTTTGAAATAAGAAATTATCAAACTGTCAAGTCAAAATAATCAATTTCCTTGTTTTCATCCAACATATTCAATTTATTGAAAGAAATAAAGAAATATTACTGTCGTTGTTGTTATTATTATTATTCTTGTTGTTAGTGATGAAGTGTTTGTGGTATTACTATTAGTCATCGTGGTGGTGATGGTTATAGTGCTGTGATGGTGGTCAGTATCAGAGTCCGTATAAAGATCACCACCCGGAAACATGAATGGATAAAATAGTGCAAAATGTCAGGTACCCGACTGTCTTATCCGCAACCATAAGAATGCATTCTATAAAAACCTAACTGTAGGTGAACAAAAGAAGTTGAAATAACATAATAAGGGTTCCGTTTATCACAAAATGCGACAAAGAACACAAAATACAATTTAGTCGCTGTTTTTATAGACCGGAATGAATGGGTTAAGTATCTGCATTCCGTCATACAAAGTTTTGAACAAGAACAGTATGAACTTTTAGTTATCTTTTTCAACGTTTTTTTTTTAAATTTTTTATTTGTCTGTTTTGCAACAAGACATAGTTTACACATCAAAGGCATCCCTTGGTGCCAGACAGGCCTACATCGATAACATTACTCTTGCTCCGCACTCTGGGTCGAGATCTCCTTAATCAATGAGACATGCATGTATTTGTGCCAACATTTCCCTTGCTGAGACAATCAGTTGCCTTCAGAAATTGATCAAGATATCTGCAAATTACGCCTAGAGCGCTACAGGTAAGAGAAAGATCTAATAACTAATCACTTTTTAGACGGGGCGAGATTTTGCACAACTGTACATGAGTTTTTCTGTGCCGTAAGAGAAAGATGTCCATGTTGTGGAGCAAAGCTGCTATTTATTGTGGGATATGATATTTTAAATACCCTTTTAGGTGGCCTAAAAAAAATATGAATATAGAATTGTTATAATATTATATTAACGATTTTGTTCCTTTTTATAACTTGTGTAGAGTCTTGCTGTACCTAAGTGAATCGCTAAGAATTGAAGGCCCTGGAATGAAAAAAATATTCCAGTCCATTCTAAGTGACCTTATTTTCGAGGGCAGGGGAAAGAGGGGAGAAGTCATAATGTTATTCTAGTTCCTTCAATTGTGTGTCAATTATTATTTGAATATGTTGCAACGTAAACTTTCACAATAAAACTCTCACTTGTTGTTCTTTTTTTTTTTTTTTCATTTTAGGTTTCTTGACATTGGCTCAAAATATGTGAAATCGAATCAGGTATTTTCGTGATAGTTGCTTCAGTTGTAGGTCTATTTTGCATACCAGCAGTCATTATAATTTAGGATTTTATGAATTCTTGATGTGATTTACTTCACATTATAATGGTGAATCTACTTCGGTCATCTGTATATTGGCTAATGCCAGACATAATATTAACATATCTGTATTTAAGAAGCACGAAGCAAATTCTATTGCAAAAAAAGAATGGCAAGGCTTGTTTTCGAAGTTCTTTATAAAGTTCAGAATAGCTTTAATTGTTCAACAGTTCCCTCAAAATAAATAAAGAAATAAATAAATGTTTACACATCCCTAAATTTCTGTCGGGCCTTAATGGTTAATGAGCCATTTTCCAGCCAGCTAAGTTACTTTCCTTTGCCAAATACAAGCGACATGACAAGCATTATAGAGAATCTCCTGTTAGTTAGAACAAATAAGGAAAAAACATATTAAGATGAGGAAAAAAACCCCCCACATTATTTCATCATACTGTGAAATTTCCATAATATTCTGTTTCTCGTGTTTCAGATAATCAAGGGAGATGTGACTTTCCCTTTTGCTTTACAATATTTATATCATACTTCTTGTTTATCCCAAAGGGACGTCATTTGACTGATGGTCAAAATGATTCATTTATGACCCGACTGCCCAATAAACCCTGTTAAACCCCCCGAAAGCGATTAAATCTAACCTGTCTCCTTCGCCAAGTTTAAGAGTTGTGTTATTTCAATATATACTGTGGCCAAACATACATCTTTCGTTTATCGTCCTTGAAACGCCCATGCCGATGATTCCTGACCTAGAGAAATGACTATGATCATGAAGGTGAACTGCGAATGGGATATAATTATTTTCCTTCACATTAATCATTTTTCCCATCGTTTGCTTTAAATGAAACATGCATAGCATATTTGTCCACAAATATGGATCTTCGAAAAAGAGCGTCGAAAGTGCAAAGATTTCGAGGAAATGTCTATATCTGGACCTGAGTATCGGTGAACACTTGAAGATTTAGGTGAAGCTCCAACGACTTTTCTAGATTAACACATAATACAGGGAGTGAGATGATAGGCACAAAACGAAGATTCTTAGCAATAGAAGCAAAAAACTACAAAGAGAGCAACACAAAAATATAAAAAATGAACAATAAAATAAAAAAAGAAACACACACACACACACACACAAGGGAAAACATAAACAAAGCAAGAAGAAACTATTTGAATATAAAAAGGATTAAAAACTGCTTGTGGCTCTGTACAAGTTTACTTTTAATACCGAACATGGAGCAGTAAAAAAAAAAAGATTTCAAAATTATGAAAATAAAACTTCAAATCTTTGTGTCCAAGCCCGTGAATATGCACTGCCATTATTGACATCGGATTAAACTCACCTTCCATCTTCTATCAAAAGATAACTGAGTTAGATGTAGTATGAGCAAGATCTTCTGTGCAATCCATCCTTAATTTTATTCCACATTGTTCTAAACTCAGCTGTTTTGTCTTTTGGATTGGAGAAGATTTTGACATCCTGCACCAACAGGACATTGATCAATTTTCTCGTTTTTCATCTTTCTTTCAGCTAATTGGGCCTGATTTGCTTAGCATAGCTATCAGTATTCTTTTACTCTACGTTTGCATATTTTTTTCATCATGGTCATCAACATCAAAGTAAGATGATCTACTAGGCACTGAAACGTTTCAATTAACTGAAAAAAAAGTCCAACACCCTTACGAATTACAATAATTAGTTATCACAGCGCCATAACTGTAGTTAGATATTTAACGATGCAGTTGTCCCGGTCAAGAATAGCTACCAAACCAATTCCATCAATCAAAGATGCCTGCTTATGCTATACATGTATTGAATAGCTCTATATTTATCAGAACACACAGAAATGTATTAGAAGGTGAAAAAAATATGTGCATAAAACAGACAAACGTTAAGTGCATCTGCATTCCTCGTCGAGCATGGAAGACCAAGCTTTTTACCATTATGAAATAGACCCGGTGTCCAGAGATTGTGATTTCAAAGAAATAACAGATGGTTCTTTCAAGATTTAACATGGCCATTTCCTGCCAATGCCAGAAGTGGTAAAATGTATTCATATTTTTTTTTTTAGCTCGAAAGGATTTCGGGAATGTAATGCCATTTATTTGACTATAATCCCTTTCTTTTACAGTCATCTTTTCTTTTCATGATTAAAGTATATGAGTCTCTCGTATTTTGATGGCTTCACATTCAGTCTCTGTGACAATGAAATCCAATAGAAATTTTTAACAGCCAGATCATCACAAAACACCATATATTTGAATAAAACTTCCGGAACAGTGTCTCTTTTCCTAAACACGACAAGTAATAAATCATTATCCATATACCGGCAGTCTCCCAGTAAAAAAATTGGGTCATTATGCTGTCAAAGAAGTTTCTATATGAAGCACAAGTCACTCACGGCAGAGATAATTATGCAAGTCATTGTCGCTGTTATATAGATCACCCACAGAGTAAGATAGGCCTGTCAGACTCATATGCGATCATAGTTTCTTATGGGGTCTACGATGTGCAAAGAAGTGAACAACAAAATGATCCCTATGAAAGATATGTTGACAGATGCATTGGCCGTATAGCAGTACTTGGTTCGAGGACTCCGTTGAAATCAACAGACTGGTGATAGGAGACTCTCTAGAGATGATTCATGCAGGAATGGGCTGAAGATAAAAAACAAAACAAAGCAAAACAAAAAAGACACCATTTAGTAAGATCGTAATGCTCAGCTGATGCATTTGTTAGGCTGTTTTCAGTTGTGTCTCTAGCAATCATAGCAATGACCGCAGATATAGTGTTTCAATTTGACGTAACGTACTATATTGTGGTGACTGCCATCAAAGTTATATCCTCCAACATTTCCACGACTGATTTTATGAGATATGTCTGCGGCAACTTCAGCAATAATACTAAATTTAAAACATCAATCAATCGTAACTTAATTATCGGTGAGTTCTTTTGCCTGCATCAATTTAATGTGATTCCTAAATTAATTATCTTCATCTACAATTAAAATTATTATTTAAAAAAAAATATCATGTCCCTGAACAAATTAACCAAACTATATTCAGAAACAATCAGGAGATAACCTGTTTGGCCCAAGATTAATAAGGCACCTCCTGGCCTACTCTTGAAGCCTTGAGGGAAGGGTGGAGGGAGGAGGGCTAAGATGGGGAAGGCGGCACCCGAAAACTTTTTTTATTTTTGCCTTTCACCTTAGATCATTTTTGCGGTGTGCATGTGTCGTTGACAAGTTTGATTGATACAGAACAATATGCCTTTGGAAACGTGCAACTGGTTGCCTTGGAAACGATCATTTTGAAATCTATGTTCTCCGTTACTACCACATCAAAACGTTCCAGACTTTGCATGTTATTTCTAACATCTAATATCTAAATAATTACGTAAGGAAATTTGAGTTTGTGTGCTAGTTCCTTTTTTTTTTTTTTGTCATGAAGTTTTGAAAATGACATATATCAAATTTGTACAAAATTGGCATTTTTATTCATTTTAATTTCTGTCTCTCAAAAGGCAAAAACAGATACATTATAAAGGCCGTACATTTTTTTTCTAAAACTATATCAAGGAACTTATGTGGGTGAATATGATGAAAATATCTTGGCAGTTTATGAGGAGATTAAAAAAAAATGTTTCAACAAGATCTATTGACTACTAAAAACAAATTTAAACAATAGCATTGAAAAATCTTCACTGTGTACAAAACTCTAAAGTCTGGCAAAGAGAATATCGAAGCAACCATAGGAAATGAAATATGAAGCTCCCCCTCTCTCTCTCTCTCTAATGGCTCCAGAGGGCTTATTCTTGGGTCTCAAATGTGTCTTTGACGTCTATATTTGCTATTTGATAAGCTAATGTAATTTTGCAGAGACATTTCCTTTCATTCACGTCATTGAATCTGAACTTACACGCTCTCCATCCAAGGTCCAATGATTTTTGTAAGGGGTTGAATGGTTGAGCTTAGTGAAGCTTCAAATTTGGATTCAGCATGATCAAATTAGAGGAAAAGTGTGGATAAGAATTTGATTCTGTATTCGATTGCCATAACAACTTGGATTTTCTTTCTTAATATTTAGCTATTTCTAAAAGCCTAAGGCTCCTAGAGTTTTCAACATAATCGTTTGGAATTGGGGACAGTAATAAAATAGATCTATAAAAAATAAATTGTTTTTTGGTTATTTGTCATACAGTGTCTGTCATAAATTTTGTGAAATACGGTACGTTAATTGAATGGATTTGTATATTTCTCAATTTTCGGCTAACTACTCATTATTATTTACTTCAAAAATATTAACACAGTTTACAAAAAAAAAAGGATGCATACGATTAAAATACATCCTATGAAGAATACACATATTCAAAATTTGAACTCAATTGGTTCAGAAATTAAAAGCCTTCATAAAAAAGAGGAAAGAAGTCCGTATATTCTGAGAAAATCGCAAATTGAATTTTCATAATCTTTCTATACAGTCTCTTATTGGAGCCGTGTTTGTATCGGTGTGGAGCTGAGGGTAGAAATCTCTGGTCCCGATCAGTATTTTTTTCTGAACAGAAGAGGTCAAAGTGTCTAAACATAGCAAAAGCCGGTTACGGATTCCTTCTGGTGGAGGTTATCTCGACGGGGATTTAGCAAAAGCCCCTAGCAGTAGAAACCCTTACAAGACCCTTTTGAATTCAGCAGATGCTGTTATCAATAGGGGCAGAATAAAAGAGTTGGCAATACCATCTTTTCCCTCAGTTTGATGAGGGATATTGGTGAATTTTGACTGCCTCCTTCTATTAAAAAATTTGCAATATATATTTGTTTAGTCATGGGAACACTCTGGACCTATAATCTAGTACAGAAATGATTACCCTTTCAAAAAAAAACAGAAAAAAAAGCGAAAATCGACATTCTGACCCGCAACTTGCCAACTCAGGTGCTTCCCCCTTTCCTTCTCTCTCTCCCCCCCCCCTCCCCCCCCCCCAACCCCCTTTCAACGAAACCGATATCCCAGCAATGCATAGAAAAGAAAGAAAATTAGGAGAGCTCCGGAGAATTTGCTGTAGGAAAGGAAAGACAACTGAATTTTTATTCAATGAACTATTATTATGTCAAAAAACAAATAGCCGAAGATTTTTTAACAAGTTTGACACCAATCTCACAGCTCTAAGCAGTTCCGTTCTCTCAGAATTTGCCAGAGTATTTCAGCTTCTGTGCGTTATATTTCAAGAAAACAAAAGCCGTCCCTGATCAACCATTTATTTCAGCTTATTTTTTTTCCTGTTCAATGTGCTAGAATACAAAATGGAGATATGCGAACTGATGTATTAGTAGTTAGTTTCTGATGAACTCTCTTCTGAACAATTATCATTTTTTTCGTTAGATGTAATCAGCATTCGCAATTAATTCTATTGTGTCATGCCATGATATTTTATATGTGTGTATGTGTGTGTGTGTGTGTGTGTCTGTGTGTTGTCACGTTTTAAATATTAACATACAAACAGAATGTGTCTGTCTGTGTGTGTTATTTTTAAGTTCATAAATATTATCCCGTGACATCCAAAAGAAGAGTAGAAAACAAAAAGAAGAAAAGAAAAGAAAAACGAAAAAAAAAAAAAGAGAAGAGACAGACATAGAGAGAGAGAGATACAGAGAGAGAGAGAGAGAAAAGAATATTTGTAAAAACTTCGTTTTCCTACGCTGGTTCCAATTTGACTTTTGAAAATGTTTTACAATAATGTGAACTTCTGTTTTCAGTTTATTCATTTGTCTGGGTAATCTGTGGAGAAATGAATAAAAAAAAGAAAAATGTCTGGAGTCTTTAAACAAAACAAATTTTGGGTGCCAGCATTATTGTAACTGAAATAAGGATTATGCGAAATCGCCTGCCAAAAAGCCTGAAAATGAACAGTACAACGTGGATACACTTTTCCTGGACCACAAAAGAAAAGATAAAATGAATAAATAGAAATTACAATTATCAAAGAATTTCCCGATGACTAACAGTTATGCCATTGGTTGCCTTGGTCTTTGAATTATGACTGTAACGGACTGTGAATGAATCCAGAAGTACAGAGCGTATTTCATTTCAAGGAAATCAAAGAGACAGTAGACCCTGGAGGTAAAATGAGAAGATGCTGCTGATAGCTATAGTCGCAGATTCTCCCAGATTATGATGATTACAATATTGTGTAAACATTCATAACTATTTCTGTGAGAAACTGTCACATCTGTTTTGCACATTATTTTACTGTTATAGTTAATGCTGCGATCACAATTGTTATTTGCCAGTGCAATGTTTGATGTTACTGGCTCAACTATTGCTATTTCTACCTTTCACTACGAGGTGCTTTAAACAGCCTTAGGACTACTCCGCTTTGCCAGACACAAAAAGCGTCGAGCAAGCTGTGTAAAGAAGAGAAAGAGAGAGAGAGAGAGAGGGGGGGGGGGGGGAGAAAAAACCTTCCACCCCCCCCCCCCCCCCCCCCCCCCCCCCCCCCCTCACCCACAAAAAAAACCTTCACTTTGTTTCATTCGTTACATTAATAAAAAAAAAAGTAATAATAACAATAAAAATGTAAAAAATGTATTTAAAAAAGGAAGAAAGCGAAGAGGGAAGAAAGGAAGGGAGGAAGGAAGGCAGGGAGGAAAGAATGGAAGAAGGAAAGAGGGAAGGAAGGAAGGAAAGAGGGAAAGAAGGAGGGAGAAGGAAGGAAAGAAGGAAGGATGGAAGAAGGAAGAAAGGAGGGAAGAAAAAAAGGAAAGGAAGGAGGGAAGGAAGGAACGAAGGAAGGAAAGAGGGAAGGAATGAAGGAAGGAAAGGAGAAAGAAAGGAAGGACGGTAGGAAAGCGGGAAGGAAGGAAAGAAGGAAAGAACAACGAACGAAGGAAGAATGAACTAAAGTAATCTGTAGCCTAGAAAAAAGGGATCCTGTAGGTTTTATGCTCAGCTACTGATCTTACCCGCACAACTATAATAAAATCATAATAACTTTTTAAAAAATCACATTGAATAATAATATTCCATGTCTCATTTACTTGACATACCTTGCACATCCTTATGGCTTGTTCGATTCTGCCAAGATTCTGTGTCTTCCTTCCACCCTATAACAAAAAAAGACAATATTTATTCAAAACCTTAATGTATACCGGTATATCTTCTATATAGATCAAATTCTATTTGTCTATGTGCAACTGACTGACGACGGAGCCCATCTACAAAACAACCTACAACAATTATCATCGATCTATACAACTGGATTCTCTTGCATGTGAAGTCCCATTCCTCTTTGTTGATCTTTGTTGATTTCTTTGAAGGATAATTTTTTTTGACGCTTTAACGTACAATATCACTAAATTGTACGAAAGTGTGTTTTTTTTTCAGAGACTTCTGCTTTCATCTGGCACAGGACACTGAAATATTTTAGTCATTGAAGTCTAATTTCTCATCATAGAAGGCATTAAAATGAATCAGCTTTTGTGAAAGAAAGTTCTGAAACAATGAGTTTGATTAGGGACTGTTTCTTCTTACTACTATAGTGACATAGACGTCTTGTATCAAAGTTTACGAATTTTCCTTTGAAAGTATATTTTGTATTAAAATACCTGTTTAATCTATTTGACTGGCCCTCAGATGAATAAAGTATAAGTGCTGTTAGTGGAGCAATTTAATTCACAGAACAGAGAGATCACATGGTTTTATCTCTTCACATTATCATAAAGCAAAGGGAAACACAATGTCGTGCTATTTGTTTACGAAAAAATCGGTCATTAAATTGTCTTGTCCATGCAGACAATGAGCTACACCTCTTACAGGATAGCGATTTCCAAATTAGTATAATACTTTTGCAGAGATACAATAGCAAACTTTTCTTTGAAAGGAAAGAGTTCAACTTTCATCTAGTATGCTAAAAAGATTCATAAAAGAATTGTTGATGATTACTTTGTAAATGTATTAAAATTACCTATTGCTCCAGTTCTTTAACAATTCTGTTTGTTTGGAAGAAACAATGAGCTCTATCAGCTTTAGAAATAGTATAGTTCTAGACAGATGATTCTAGACAGATAATTCTAGACAGACGTAGGCAAAAAATATTCCAGTTGCTTTACTGTCAAGTAGAGCGATTGTGCTTTGTATCTGGATTTTAGCAAATCAAACGTTTCCTCATCAAAACAGTCAAAATCTTTAAATCTGTATCAAAGAGCCCTAGGCAATTTAAGAGAGCATAGGGGCCATTGAAGGACGAAGTACAAAGTAACTGAAACAAGAGATACAAAAATTATTAACAAATACAAAGACACACACAGAATCATACAAGACGTGATTTGCTTTGATAATCTTTTCTATCTTCAAAATACAAAGAAATACATAAGCAATAAATTAGGCATGGACATTCATGAAGCTATTGCAGTAATAATTCCATTTGTTTATTTGGAATTTATTTTTGTTGTTTGTCTCAAAGATACTGTGCACAAAAAAGTCAAAGACTAACTGTCGACTTCTGAACATCACAAAACCCAAACTGATTGACTCTCAGTTGTTCCTAAGTTGCTCCTTTCATTACTTTGATACAGAGAGTTTCTCATCTTTATATTCCACAGACAAGAAAGAAATAATTTTATTAGAGTCTGATTCATCATAATGTAGAAGACAAAGCCAAAGCAGCCTTCATGTATGCAGGTAACAAATGACTTCTCTACCTCTTCCCCTCACCTTCCCTCGGGCCCTCGCCTCTTTGTTCTTTCCTTGTCCGTGTGTGTGTGTGTGTGTGTGTGTGTACGTATGTGTATTTGCTCTGTTTTTCTTTGTTACGGTCGGAATCCATTGTACCTGATGCCATAGGAAAATATTTATAAACATTTATAAACTGGGCATTTATTACGGTGGACAGTCTGAGCTGAACCATTCCACATAGATGTTGTTATATCACGCGTTTATACAGTTCGGTATTGTATGAAGCTTTAATCTCCAGTTCTGATTCTCAGCAAGAATGCAGCGGGTTCCTTCCTGGGGCGGACAAAATAATAGTGTAAGTTTTGAGGTTTTATCCATATACTCACGTTAGAATGTTGCGGCTCAGTACTTCGTAAGGGAGTGCAAATGGCAGGAGAGAGAGAGAGAGAGAGAGAGGGGGGGGGGGGGGAAGAAATGTTAAAGAACGTAATAGTCTGTGCTGGCTTGCCTTTTCACCAGGCCATTTAACTTCAACAAATCAACAACTCGGGAACTATCTTTTTTTTTTTATTTGTTTCATTACAAATAAATAATATAGAGCTAGAACTCTGGTCGAGATTCCTTAGTGAGCTACGTTTATCCACAAAGTCTAGGTGTGTCTTTTCTTATATACCTATCTCAGTATATAACGTGAAAGCAATCTGTATATTATAAAGCGAGTAAACCGAAAATTGAAACATATTTGATGCGGAAACTGTGCGCTCAAAAAGTTTCAATATGTATATACAAACTGAAACTCCAATGTAAATTTACTATAAGCTCATTGGTTTTTAACATTTTCAGATCCAATCTATTAATAGCATGTCCATGGTCAGATCACACTGTGAATTTAGTTATTCCTCCTTATTTTGATTGGTCAAAATTTCAGGCACGCCCATAGACATACTATTAAAAACACTACTTTTAAGCTTTTTATTCGGAGGGCATCCAGGTTGAATAGACTCTAAAGATTTTATGTCATAGCGAAGTGTTTTAGTTCTTAATTTCTTACCCACCCCGTGTTTTAGTGGTTTTGTGCTATGCGCGTTTCTTTCCAGAGTCTGTTGGGTCCCAAAGATGATCGATGCTCGCCTCGTTCAGTTCCTCCATGGCGTCCCATGGCGAGACACGAGACGCGGCGGGTCTAGTTATTAAGTACGTCTCTGGGCACGCCATATCATTGACAATAGGCAAAACAAAAACATGAATAGGAGATAGTTATGCAATGAAATTGTAGTGGCGCTGATAAGGTATTCCGATCTGCGTCGACAGACAGAAGATCAACCGGGCTATTGCACATGCGTATGACGTCATTACGCACGAACTATAGGATTAGGGATAGGGTTAGGATTAGTTTATATATAATAATAACTTATTTAGATCGATCTAAATCTAAATCTTTGCATTAAAAAAAAAAAAAAAAAAATGTCATGTTTGAACCGGTTTCCCATGTAAACACAGCTGATTGTTGTTTCTGCACATGCGAATTAGGTCGGCTGACCTTGTGTCTGTGGACACATGTGATATTCCGGGATCAGTCGCATAACCGAACATCGCTCACACATGAGTTAGTTTATGTGGTGTCGATATATTAATCATTCGTCAAAAAGTGCCTTCCATACATAAACTGTACAAATCAGCGTGTGAACGACAACGCCCTCCGTCATATGACAGGCCTCAAAATATCTCATTGCAATGCAAGGATAAAATTTACGTTTCATTTTGAGCACAGTGACAAAACTGATGTACAATACATAGAGTTATGATAAACAACAAGAGCTTGATTTAAATTTTCCTCTTTAAATGCTTTAAATTGGACCAGGATCTCGTAGTCTAAAGATAGAGATCTCAATTCAAATAAAAATGTGAAGGCTCCATTATTTGCGGCACATCGGTCGTTGCGCAGTTGTTGGGTTGGGATCTTTTTTTTTTTGTAGTACATGGATCTATACTGTGTAGATCAGTAAGGTTTTTGTTTGGTTTTGTTTTGTTTTTGTGTGTGATTTGTTTTTCTTGTGTGTGTTTTTATTTAACAGCTTGACTTCACATTACCTTAGAAGGTAAGCTAAATCAACGTGTCTCAAAATTACAGTCTAGAAAATAATACAGTCGAGCACAGAAAATTCGATCACGGAAACGTAGAACTCACAGACATGTCGAACGTGCCGTTATCGGCCCCGTTTAAATTCCTGAATTCTTTTATTATCAACACGCATTTCTCGAGCTCCTAACACAAATTCCTCGAACGATTTCATCATCATGTACCAGCTCTTAAAGCGGCAAATGTCTGACTAGGCCCATTTTTTAGTCTGGTCTTACTTGTACCAAACTGTTGATGATATGGGAAAGGCGTGCGGGGGTGATAGGGGTAGGCAGTTTATAGTGTAAGTCTAAATGTAGGCCTCATTGATGATGAATCACCGGGAGAAGGTGGTGTGATAATTAAGGGGTTTGTTAGACTAGACACCCCCCCACACACTGTATTGCGAAAAATAACCACTGCCTATATAATATGATGCAGGCATAGCGACGTTGAAGTGTGGTAACGCGCTCTCCGAAAGACATTGGATGAAGTCATGTAGATGAAATGAGGGGCGCTAATTTCTAAAATACTGTTAGAATCGGACCATATTAGTGTCGACATGTTATGTTCCCCTTTTCTTTACATTTTTTTCTTAAACGCTTTCAATCCTGAGATAGTAGGATTATCTCAGCTCTAAGTAGTTGTGTGATTTTCCTGAGAATTTTTATGGGTAGAAATTTGGAATTCGGAAATTTTGCCCGGATTTTGAACTGCCAAGGTCTTTATCGTGCATAACGGACACACAGAATCTCCGAAATATATTCCACCTTATCCGAAAAGGCTAGACGTCGGCTTTCCCTACCCAGAAGAAGCCAGGAGACCGTTTATTGAAAAAAAAATGCAGGTTTTTTTTATCTTCGTGTCCTTCCACCTCCCAGCGGGAGGACCCGCGAGTCGAGCTCGGCCAGAAGCCATAACCTCACTAACGTGAGTTGTTTTCAACCCTGAAGCAGACGCCAAACCACAGAGCCACCCGCTTATTATTATTATTTCCTTTTTTATTTCTGAATCCTGAAATAGTAGGATTATCTCAGTTTAAGTGGCTGCCTGGTTTTATGGAGAATGTTTGTGGATAGAAATGTGGACTTTGGATCACATTATTGTCCACGTGTTATGTCCCCTTAGCAATCTTCCTATTCCTTTGTTAAAAAAAAAAAAAAAGGCCATCACGTAAATCTTGAAAACATTTTTCGATCCCCGCGAAATTCAAGTTTTCAGCAGTCGATTGTGTTTAGATTTAGATAATTTTTAGTGGGGGAGGGGGGGAGAGGGGGAGAGAAAGAGACAGAGAGACAGATAGATGAGGGATGGGGCAATAATTTATTGGGTGACAGTATGCAGCAAGAGAGAGGAAATTGGAGGCGGGAGGGAGGATGGGAGGGGGGAAAGTGAGAAAAAAGAGATAAATAGGAGGAGGGGGGATAATGAAGGGGGGAAGGTGACAGGGGTGAAGAAAGGAGAAAATAATGGGGAGGTGTAGAAAAGGTGTAGAAAATGGCAGGGATGAAGAGAGGTGAATGGGGAGAGGTGAAGAAAGGGGAAAATGATGGGATGAAGACAAGGGAAAATGAGTAGGGATAGGAAGGGGGGGGGGTAAGGGAGGGGAAATGGGAGACAGGGAGGAGCGAAAAAAGGGCACCATTGGCACCAACACTATCAAAATCTCGTTTAAAGAACATTTAAAACTATGTCCGTTATTAATTTAAGTAATAATCTAACAACACATCATGAGAGCAACACAAAGTAATTCGAATCTGTGCAAATTTAAAGATTTTTGTTGGAATCGGGTGAGGTCGCTGCCAATCCGGTGCCAGAACTTTTACCGTACTGCGCTGTCCTGAAATCCACCATTCGTGGCGCGTTGGCTCACCAAGCGTGTTGTCCGACTCAATTTGTGTTGGTCATGGGGAAAGTGTGTGTTCTATTATTGGCCGGCACCTGTTGCGGCGGATTGGGTTTGGCGCCACATTGTATGTGCGCGGACTCTTGCCGACTATAGACAGTGATTGATATTGTTAGATTGATAAGGATTTGAGCGTCTAACAGGCAGCCGCCTTGTATGCTTCCCAGGAAGCTGAGAACGTTCATGAGTGTCTTCTTTGGGTCTGTCGGGGTAATAATAGATTGTAAAGCGCTTAGAGCCTGTAGTTAAGGGGATAAGCGCTATATAAATGCTCTCTATTATTATTATCATTATTAAATTCGAGTTTTCCGTGGTCGACTGTGTTTAGATTTAGATAATTTTTAGTTGTGTGTGTGTGTGGGGGGGGGGGGGAATGGGAGGAAAGAGACAGAGAGACGGACAGATGAGGGATGGGGGCAATTGGTTGACGGTATGCAGTAAGTCTTAATATTGTGTTGATGAGAGTTTGTAATGCTAGGACAAGTGCGCTCGATGTGTGTCTGTTGACTTGTAGACGTGTGATTGGATTAAGGATAGGGTTAATGAAAAGGGAAAGGAGAGAGGTGAAGAAAAGCGAATATGGGAGAGGGGGGCATGAAGAGAGAGGAAATTGGGGGGAGGGGGGAGGGAAGTGAGAAGAAACAGAAAATAGGAGGAGAAGGGGGGATAATGAAGGGAGAGAAAGGTGACAAGGATGAAGAAACGAGAAAATAAGGGGGAGGTGCGGAAAGGACAAATGGGAGGGATGAAGAGAGGTGAATGGGCACAGGTGAAGGAAGGGGAAAATGATGGGATGAAGACAAGGGAAAATGGGTAGGGGTAGGAAGTGGGATAAGGGAGGGGAAATTGGAGAGAGGGAGGAGGGAAAAAAGGGAAAATGGGGACGATGGGGAGGGAGGACAGGGGAAAATGAGGTGGAGGAATGGGAAAATGAGAGAAGTGTGTACAAAAAGTGGAAATAGGCTGAAGGTATTTTTCTACCTGGTGAAAACTGAAAGAGTGCGCGATTATCCTTGTTTTATTCAAGTTAATAAACGGAAACGTATCAAGTCAGTTCAGATTTGTCTCTTTGGTTTTACCATAATACTACATATATTTCAGACAACAGCATTCAAATTAACAGTAACAGTACGAAGTTAAGTAGCGTTTCTTTTTTTTTCTTTTTTCACATTTGTCCTTCTCTTGTTTTCATCGGGCACTATTTAAAACTATTTTTCTCATAATTTGTAATTTGTAACATATTCTGCATTGAATACCTAGCCCCCCAAACACCCCCCCCCACCCA
>JBCEWB010063926.1:0-13553 GCA_039654565.1 Peronia peronii | reverse complement strand
TATCTATCTATCTATCTATCTATCTATCTATCTATCTATCTATCTATCTATCTATCTATCTATCTATCTATCTGTCCCGTGGTCTTGTGGACCGTTGGGGCGCCACCGGTGATCTGGCAACCAGCATCCTACAATCCTCTCGGTTTTCTGACCTTCTGATTGTATCGCTTAACCTCAAACTCGCCATTCTGGGATGTTATACCTAGCTTGAAACCGCAAGTTCTCCAAATGCGTTAATTGGTAATGTGATGTCAATAGGACCACCTCTACTGCATCTCTTTGCCCAGACAAATTGGATGTAGAACACACATCGTAAAGAAGAAAACAATCACATCTGTGCCCTTTGCTTGAAACATACATCATGAAAAATTCAAACATAAATACATAAATAAATAAATAAATAAATAAATAATAAAAAAATAAAGTCTTAAAAAATCAGGTATAAAGAAAAAGGTTTCTTATTGTTATAATTTTACTGTTACGGTGTAAATACGTTTTTTCAACCTCCTGGAGGCGGTTATCTCGTTTTATAATTTTATCAATTTTTTATATTTTTTTTATGATCAGCCTTTCGAATGACATGAAATAAAATCATTTTTGTTCTTCTGTAAAATGCTCGCTCTACGCCTCTCGTGTATGGCAAAGGGAAGCAATAAGGCTGGTCACAACGACTTTTCATTGTGAATTTGCCGCTTCCCTACTTCCTCGAAATTCAAACTGAAAATGCAATCGTAAGTTATCTTTTACAAACGTAATTCATCACTATGGATTTGAGTCTATATTCAATGGCGCATAATTATCAAGAGTCGTCTACCATATGTCATTATGAAATGTGGTTATTACCCACATCATTTTGTTATCCTGGCGAATTAAAACAGACTCAGAAAATTTGGCATATTTCACTCGATAGTGAGCATACTGAGCTCGCAAACTGACATTTTTGTGCGTTTTTTGTACAGCTGAGATAACCACCACGACAGGAGGTTGAAAAGCTTAAGAAAACCTTAACCTTAACCTGGCATATTTGGCATATGATCTCATTTTTGAAGAAATTGTTTGGTTTATGATTTATATCATAAGCTTATTCAAAATGATAGGATAAGGTATAGAAATGATTGGTTTGAAAATCTTGCGTTCCTGATATTTTCTTCAAATTTCAGCAGAATGTTTCTTTCTGCTTTTGTTTTGTTTGTACTGATTTCATCATTTAGTGGCCATTTGGCAGATTCTGTCTTGAAATTCAAGGATTCCGATAAAATTACGATGAGGATTCAAAAAGAGAGCACAACTTGTTTGCAATGTGAAAAAAAGCACACAGTTTCGTCATGTCACCCTTGGAGGGGTGACATTACATTTACATCTTAAATGTAATATATACCAAATAAATTTTAAAAATTGATAACATAAAAATAGTATAATTTCTTTTGATCACTGTAAATCATAATATCTAAAATTCTTACCCTACAAAAAGCTACTGATTTGCTTATATTTTTTTTTGTTTGCTCTTATTCAGTGAACGGAAACGTTTCATTAATGTTTCTCAAAGATACAATGGTGACCCTTTTACAAATAACATTTTTTCTTTGTTGCCCTGAAGAAAAACTAATCAGGTTAGAGACTTTGGGGAGAATCGTCAGTTTATTTAATTTTTAACCTATCCACAATATTCTTCAGCAGATTTTTATTTGTTTCTTTTAATATGTTAAGTTAGTTTCCCGTTGACAGGCCATGTTTTTTTAATTTCAAAGACATTTCTGTAAAATGATGAGTAGTGATGATGATCACTTAAATTGTATCATTGGTAGAACCATAAAAACTGACCGTACATAACAAAAACACGCGAAAACCTAGGAGAACACATCATCCACAGCCTGTGTCATAAAGCGACACTTAAACTTGGAAGTCATAGACCTAGCGTATTTGCAGGGAAGAGGCTTTTTCCTTTTTTTTTTTTTTTTACATTCGCTAGTTTGTACGAGTACATCAAGGACACATTTAGCTGGCATTGCCTATCAATCACTGGCTAACAGGCTAGAGCCACGGGCTTTTACTGCTAGACGAGTTTATTAAACAGTGCTATTTGATGATGTCAGTTTACCATATTATGCACCTCTATTATTTACCCATTTAGTGTACTTGCTTTGAAAATGGACGAATATGCACTAAAACAGGATCAGCTAACACTGTATTGATTGGCAGCAAGTGATAAAAAGCTAGAGAATTCACGTGATTTTCTGTGAGAAAACTGTACGACCAAAATAGTCGAATAGTGGTATAGTATGTTTAGGTTTCTTTTAGATGGATATAATAACAAATTAAGATGTAATAACAAAGCAACAACCCCACCATCACCACCACCACCAATAACAACAACAACAACAACAACAACAACAACAACAGCAACAAAGTAAAAAGAGGCACTTAAATAAACATCATCAGACAACAACGCAAATGCAATACCAACGACATACTCAAAGCCAAGAGATGCAATTTTATTTAAGTAGTCAGAAAGGATTTACCTGTCTCAGGTCCATATTATATCGGAAGCATCAAATCAGCAGCTACGTTCTCTCACTACAAGTAATAAAAACAATACTGCAACGAAAAAGAAATGGCAAATTACCACTGTCTTTTTTATGAACGTTTGTTAGAATAGTTTACAAAGTGGGTGCACTACATTTTGCATTATATTATGTCTCCAGCCCACCCATTTATTCATTCATTTATTCATCCAGCTTTTCATCCATCCATCCATGGATCCATCCATCTATGCATCCATCCATCCATCTATCCATCCATCCATGCTTCCATCCATCTATCCGTCCATCCATCCATCTATCCATCCATCCATCCATTCATCCATGGATCCATCCGTCTATCCATCCATCCATCCATATATCCATCCATCCATTCACCATCCATGCTTTCATCGATCCATCCATTCATCCATGCATTCATGCATTTATTCATCCATATATCCATCCATCTGTCCATCCATTTATCCATTCATCCATCTGTCCGTGTATCCATTTATCGATCCATCCATCCATTCATCCATCTATCCATCCATCCATCCATCCATCCATCCACTCATTCATTCATCTATCCATCCATCCATCCATCCATCTATCCATCCATCCATCTATGTATTATTCGTACCCATTCATTTGCAGGCGTATGTGTAATATTTGTTCACCCTGAGATAATATTTGAGGTTCTTCTGGAGCACAAACTTATGAATTGATGACATGGTTTGCCTACAGCGACAATAGCCCAATAGAGGAGACTGAATGATGGAGATCCTGCCCGGAGATCTGTATATAATATTTATAGCCATCACGGATTCTTAAGTCTTTGACTACGTAAAACCCCAAAAGGTGCCGTTTTTCCTGAGAGATTTACCACAGCTATTAAGCGTTTCAATGCATAAACCATGCAGTTAAAGAAGTAGAGGTACTTTTTTAAAATCAAGACCTATACCTTCTCTATAATTGTAATTTAACCACAGAACAAATGCTAAAGCTTTTAAGTAAAACATCTCTTTTCAGCCTTTGATACTAACAACTACTATGTATATATATATATGTATACAAATTTAGCATCTAAAAAGTCTGAATCTGTGGTGGCGGATCGTAATCAAAATTTTGAGAACAATCAAAGTAACAGTAGATAGCATTACTAAATTGCATCAGATAAGCATTGATAGCCTTCCTTTTTATTGACAAGTCGAAAAACAAACTAACAAACAAACAGAAACCACCAGAACTGTAACAGGTAAATATTTTTATCTCTCAATTTGACAAATTTAAGGTCTGAAGCGTTTACATATGTCGGCAATGAGGCTTAAAGTACCCGAAATAAGGCACATGTGATTGTAATGGACTCTGCTATATATATCTACTGTTCGTTATATGGGGTTCTTAATGAATGCTGCGACTTTCTACCATTCTCTGAGTAATGAGGGCATGTCACTTTAGTTTAGGTTTATGACATGGTTGGGGGGGACTTTTGGACACACAGGCTGAGAATCCCTGCTACAACTGTGTGATAGATGGGCTTAGTTTAGTGCTAGGTCGTGATGGGGCGATGGCGCAGGGCAGGAGTGGAGGGTGGGGAGGGGAGGGGCTGAGGCTGTGTTGACCCGGCTGTGTAAAGTCGTGATGTTGTGGTGTTGATCAACAATGGTGATTGGCGCGGACGTGTTTTTACTTACATCAGCTTATTCAGGACTGGTTTGAGAATGAAGATGCTCCTGTCTTGAATCACCGATGCACATGTAATTTAGCAGTGGAATTAAGGTTGTATTGTACGCTTAGTAGAAGTTACAATAGAAATTGTGATAATATTAATCGTTATTCAGGAAATAGAAGTTGTATCCACGATAGAAGTGGTATTAATTGTGATTGATGAACAATGGTGATAGAGCTGCTGTGGTTTTATGCACAATATATAGTATACTCTGGATTGTGAATGAAACGCTTGCCAGCTATGGAGTTTCTGGTGGTGTAACCATGCAGTTTAGTCATGCACGTAATCAGGCAGGTAATGACTAGTGGCAGAGAAGTTTTAGTACATGTATTACGATCACACTGTTGAAATAATATTATTTCTGCAGCGTTCCTTAGGGGCATATTAGTTTTCCGCTGTATTGTTACATGTATTAATTACAGATAAAGATGTTACCTATCAAACAGATAAAAGTAAAACAAGTCCAGACTGATAGTAGCAAGTGCAGTATGAAGCGTGATTGTCGCCCAAGTAATTGTGTTTATACCAAGAAAGGAGTAACATTAATAGTGAGTGATTAACAATAGTGATAGAACTTGACGTGTTCTTACATAGACTATCGTGCTCACAGTTATGATGGGAGGATTTGTCACTCTGTAATTTCTGATGAGGTAATGATACAGTTTAGTAGAGAAGTGGTGGTTGTAGTAACTGAAACTTCTAGTAGTAGGACTAGTCATGACAGTGGTTGTCCAAGGAAGAGGCGTTGTAGTGTTGAGACGAAGACTTCCAGTGGTGAGTGATCAACGGTGGTGACAGAGATTGCCTTGTTCTGACATACATTAGACTATTGTGGATTGTGAATGAAAGACAGCCTATGTTCTAAGTGTTAATGAAAGTGTGAGGAACTTTAGTGGTGGGGCGTTGTAAATTGTACCTTATTAAAGGGTATTAGAGAAGGAGTAGTTGTGAAATTTCTGACAAAATAATAGGCGTTATAATAAAGATATTATCATCAATCGCTGTCCATATAGGCCCTTGTGCTTTACGAGTATGCCCACTAGTACAGTAAGACAGACTTACCGCCTTTGCAATTTTTGGTGAATTTATGATGCAGTTTAGAAACAAAAAAAAAATGGTAATTTTCGTATATAAAACCTTATAGTAATAAGGACAATATCAACAGTAATGGTCCGATCAATACAGCTGTAGGCTAATAAAGATAAACTGGTACTACAAGTTTTACCAGTAGAGATTATCAACAACAGTGGTAGAGAATCCCGTGTTTTGTGTATAAGAATAAACTCAGAACAACAGGCTAGGTAATTTGTGATGAAATCATTATGCAGCTTGATAGTGGAGTGGATGGTGTAGAGTACAGGAAAGGAAAGTTAAGGACTTGTGATAAATTCAAGTGTCCAAGCGATGGAGTTGTATGAAAGTTACAATGCATAATAGATTAAATATTAGATGTACTGAAGTTCGTCGGTGAAAAATTGTGCAAGCTGTTGTTTCTGATGAATAACTGAGTGATACAGTTTAATAGTGGAATGACAGTTGTAGTATATTGAAAGTCATACAAGAAGGAGTAGCAGTAACAGTCATTACCCAAGTAATAGAAGTTGTAATAAAGAGATAGCAGTGGTAATTGATAAACTATGTGATAGAGTGTTTTAAGTACATTGGTAAAATTTAGCTTTGTGAACGAAGGATTTCCAGCAATGCAGTTTGTGGTAAATTGAATTCCTGATGCAGTTAAATAATGGAATGATAGCTGTATTATTTTAAATGTTATAATGCACTAATGAGAGTAGTGATGCAGGTAATCCCAAGTTGTAATCATGACAAAAGTGGTACTGGCAGTGATTTGGAGTGTTACAGGAGTGGTGCAGGACGTGACTGTAATGGAGAAGTGTGTTTTGTTTATTTATTTCTTATTTATTTATTTGTCTGTATATTTATTGATTTGTTTGTTTATTTGGTTATTATATATTTATTATCATATCAATGGATCTAAAACTGCTTAGCAGTATACAAATGATAGGGCCCCAGGCAAACAAGTCATTTTATCAGTTTGTATATTATGATTATCAAACTCTGAACAGGGTTATTCAATGACTATAGCGTTAATGTGACTATGAATAGACGTTATAGTGATATGATATCCTATTAATATAGTAGCTTTTAAATTATCAACGATAAAAACAGAAATAAAAGAAACAAGAACAATTATGCTACTAACCTAGTATAGAGCCAAGGTAGCAAACATGGTACACACACAGATAAACTTCAAACGACTGATAGGAAAGGTTATCATAGATATTTCACATGAGGAAATAAGTACAGATTGTTGATGACGAGTGATATACAGTGTGTGCAGTAGATTTCGCTGCTACTTCTTGAAGTGCAACATGGATCTGAACCAATGTTACCATAGAATCATTTTGCTATATATAATTTCTTGTGGATTCTATAGAATTAATAATACTGGTACTGAATGAAACGATCAGTTTTCTATCAATGCTTTCGAGTGCTAATTTGGCGAACAAAAGTATAAATGAAGGGAGAGTTGCAAGGAGTTTATACTTGGAGAGTTGTATGTTTGTAGCTTTATTATAAACAATAACTGCAAGTTCATGTCTCTGATTATTTTAATGTGAAACACAATGAATGACGCGTATCTCTTTGAATAGCAGTCAACTCGCTGTTGTTTTGTATAGAGTGACATTTGTTGCTGATGAGAGACGATAGTGTGATCTTTTCAAATTACGCAGCAACTAAACCGTTGCAGATACTAACAGGCTGTACGTTTAATTCTGCAATTGCAAAGTATATCACCAGATAGTGATAAAACAGAGAAATAGTTGTTGTGTCCTCAGACTGTCAACTTCACTGGCTTTGTTTTAAGAAAATAATACGTATTAATAAGTTTGCATGAATTTATAACAAAAGTAACAGCATAACCACGATGCATGAAATGAGTTGAGCAGAGAAGTCTGCTTTTGGATGGATGATCTAGCAGGATTTTTTTAACGATTTGAGGATGCGGATTGTAATGTCTCTTATTATCTTCCTCGATCAATGTCAGAGGCAGATGAACAATATTTTGTCCCGTATCTCAACACGAATAATAGCTTTGTGTAAAAGAATGGCATCAACATTTTTTCTGGATTACTATGAGTTTAAAGCACCTTTAATGCTTCAGCGGAGATAACCACCCCCAGGAAGTTGAAAGGCTTACCAATATCGTAACCGTAACCTCTAGTACAATTTTGTCTCATTTACGGGTGTAAACAGGCAGTCTACCGTACGAGCCATAGCCTAATGCACTGTGGATACACTGCGAGTATTGCACGTCGTGTGTTTCCCGTCGTTAATGTCCATTAACGCTGTGCTTCTCTTGATAAATGGACTCTATTGTTTTGTATTGATGACGGTTAATCCACCATGCCTGGTTCGGGTCGTTCTCATGGAAACAATCAGCAGTAGGTGAACAAAAATTATATTATATCAAGAAGGTTGAGGGGGGTATGACGGGATAGTGTTGAGTGAGGGTCAAGTCATAGATAGTCATAATAATGAGATAAGACAAAATGACACAAAATATTTCCATTTTTGTTTTTGCTCTTTTTTTTTTTTTTTGTATTGATCTTGCGCTTTACAGCCTCTGCTCAAGTTTAGATAATATTCTGTTACATGATGCAAAATTATGTCTTTATAACACAGTTATGTCCTTTTCTTATCTCTTTCATAGGTACAACATGTAAGCTCTAAGGCAGCGAAACATAAAGACTCCTCTACAACCGTGATATGTGAAATGATAAGTGATTGACATGGATTACACATGAATCATAACAAAGCTGCCGACTGAGATCATCGTTGGTCTCCGATGCAAAGCAGTGAACTTGCTCTCAAGCTCAAACATCGCAATTTCAGAATCAGTTGTTACAATCGGCTGTTCAGAGCTCCAAAAACAAAGACTACGTGTTTGTGCTTAGAAAACCGGACTGTACATATCTGAAAAATATTTCAGGTTCTCCTGATAACTCAGGTAGGACATAACAAGTGTCAAGTAGGGTGGTATAACCTGGCGGTGTCAATCTCCAGACGGCCAGTCATATCTGCATACAACCAAGGACTGTTAATTAAAATCAGTAGTATTTTTGTATTTTTTGTGTCCTGTTCCTGATAGAGAGCGCACTGATCGGTGACAAATAGTTTATTTTCCACTTGAGCTACGGTGGCGTCATATGGACACCAATCAGGAATCTGATGTCATCTGATGTTGTTGTAGCATCCAGCAATTAATGCCTGTCGAAACTGATAGCAGGAAAGCGTATCATAAATCGACCTGCTTGCAGAACATAATTGCTAGCACTGAGTGTAGCAGTGATTAAAAAACAGTGTCATCTGTTGTTATGTTGTTATTTCCTTTGCTTACGAACTGTAAAGCTGTGTGTAGTATCTTCAAAAGCAACACCTAAAGAAGCAATCAAAACGAATTCAATTCTACCTCTCAAAACTTACCTAAAAGAACTAGTCCGATCTGTTGATCAGCCAGAAATCGGGATGATGTCTCTGCAGGGAATCGTTTGACGTTCCACCGTAAGAACTATCTGAGAAGCCATCGTCAGATATATTTATTCCTGTAAATTCACTGAAGGAACTATCTGAAGATTCACTGCAAAGATGTATGGTCGGAAAGACAAAAGTCCTCGGCTGGTTACGCCAGGGTTCGAACACCTGAACAATTTTGTGATGTTTGATGATGGGAAAGATGTTTTCATCAAAAAGATCGACAGGGACGAGTCCTTGACCACTAACCTGGTCCAGTACACCAAGACACCTCTGTCCACTGACTGCACGCACTATACAATGACCATACAGGAACTCACAGAGGGTAAGTACCGAGTACTGGACTATTGTGATTCATTACCTCTACGTATACTATATCAGACAAGTAGGCCTATCGTTTGAGTCTGTGGTCTATAATTTGAAATGTCTCTTGTCTGGATCTAGAGTTCCATATACAGGAATTCCGGAAGGAGAGGGTTACCCTTATAAATATTCAGCTCTCGAGAATTTGTTCATCTATAAATAAGCAATATGGTTGCCTTGTTTACGTCTTGTATGAGAAGGATGAAAACTGTTTAGTAAGAGATTTATTAAGGAGGCTGTCGTGTGACATAATTTCTGTACATGTTATGTATGATCGTTATGACAAGCATTTATACAGATAGGATTAGACAGATGAATTATGCATGTTGCCTTATTCAATGATATGTCAAACAGTGTGAAATTAGATAAAAAATTTTTTAAAACAAACGAACAAAACGGCTGGTTATGTTATTCACTGAAAAGAGTTGATTGTAAACTCCGGATACTAAGAAAGAACACTCTGCTGAATCATGTATTCTGTAATTTTGTTTTGTTTTGATTTCGTTTTTTTTTTTATTTATTGTTTCGTGCTGTATATTGCCATTTTTTAATTTCATACCCTCGATGAAATCTGTAAAACGGTTACATTTTATCATGCACGCCATCATAAATTTGACTTGAGTATGTACTGACTTCATTTCAGAAGCAGAGTAACTCGATCAGTTGGTTGTATGTGGAGATATTTACTGCTATGATAGCCAGAAGGCCAACCCTTGTATAAAAAAAAATAAAGAAAAAGAAAAAAGAAAAAGGTATAAGAAAAAATATTTCTTGCCAGCTGTTGCAGCAATCGCTGTGACATTAAGACAGTATAATATGCCCCATGCAAAGGCATGGCCTTTTCAAAACAGTTTATCGAAATTCATTGTCGTCTGTCATGAAGTTGTAGGTCTGTCATTGTTCTATTTCTTTCCTATCATTTCTCTCATATAAATTCTTTTTATCCCTTTGTAGCCTTTAAAATTGTAAAATCATCATCATGATCTCCCGGACAACATATAAGCTTATGTTTACGGACATTATTGACTTTTCTCTTTATCCCTTTGCTCGCGCCCACAGGCGAATTTATCATGTTTGGCCTGACCAACAAATGTGTTCCTGGCAACCCAATGTGGATCATCGACAGATCAGTACGTTACCATAGCAACGACGGCGGTGTCTTCAATGGCGGTCTGGGTATAAAATCATATCATCCATACGGAATAGGTAGGACAACGTTCCTATCTGACCAAAAAAAAAAGAAGAAGAATTACAATATAACAGTTGCTTTCAATCAAAATAATAATATGTTTATTATCTGTATTATTTTCATATAATGACTCTCAAATACAATAAAATTAAAACTTACTAATTTATTCTCCTCTATCTGTCGATCTGTCTGTCTGTCCTGCCTGTCTACATGTGTCAGTCTGAGTGTCTGTCTGTCTTTTCCCTCTCTTTCTCTCACTCTCTCTGTCTCTCTCTCTCTCTCTCTCTCTTGCGTGAACGCAGGCCAAGATTTTTCATAGGAATGAAACATTACCGAACAATTGTATCATCGTAAAAAAAAAAAAAAATTAAAAAAATAAAAATAAAACAAAATAAAAAAATGCACAATTAATTGTGCCTTGTCATGCAACCCTGCATTACAGGAAGTTCTATTCATTCTGTTTTTGATCAGGTGATAGGGTCACGTGTCGACTGGACTATACAGGACCAGACAGATGCCTAGTCAACTTCCTCAAAAATGACCGGTTGATCTATCGTCAATGGGTCAACTTACCACCTGGTCAGCTGTACCCAACCATAGGGGTGTCCAGAACTGAGGCCAAACTCCGTGTAGAGTGGCCAGTGGCCGGCAAGGGGGACATAGAGATACGGAAGGTGAGGACTGAAATCTCAGTCACTGAAACTATGAGCGGACTATCGTGATCGATGTAGTCCAGCGTAAGCCAGCAATTAGGCTCCAAAGTAAGACCATGTACCTTGAGCCGTGTGCCCCCCCCCCCTTTTTTTGTAGCCTTTCAATCCTAAGGAAGTAGGGTTATATAAATATGCTTTCAATTCTAAGAGACTAGGATTATCTCTTGTATCGGTGACCTAGTGGTTGGGTTGTCCGACGCGGAACCTAAAAGTTCGGGTTCGAAACCTGACTGGTCCCGACATTTTGTCCCGGGGAAAAACGATTTACACACATTTCCTGACTCGACCCAAGTTAAAATGTGACCTTCGAAATTTATATCACCTAATTCAGAAAGGTTAAATGCATGGTTTAATGCAGAAAGGTTAAAACGAAACGTTTATGCTAGCATCACGAGACCACTGAGAAATTCAGAACAAGCCCATGCATGGCTTTCAAATTCCTATTTATTCTTATATTCCCCAGGACATGTCGTCCAACTGGTTTGGATGGTCGGGTCTTCATAGAGATGACCAGACCAAGGTCGTGACCTTGACAGAGCCGGACACCGAATTAGAGAGGGAAGCCTACAACATTCAGTGCCCGACAGTTTTTGACAAAGGTAGACACGGCGATAGTGTCTCGAATAAATTGTTTTTTGTTCTTTCCTTGTACTGTGACTGCCTCATACCTACAATTACATAGTTAACTTGTCCCAGTTGTTATTATTCATGCGTTCATGATTAAGACGAGGATGCCCACGCAGAACTGTATTATTGCACATGTACATGTACTTACCAACTGCACTATTAGTAATCCCACCACCTTCTTTTTCTCCACATATTCTTCATTCAACAATCTGTTTCTCTGTTCCCCAATCCCCCCATCTATTAATGCAAGTGATACACAATGTTTTAAAAACATTTTGATTTTATTAGAAATGATGAAGAAATGACATAAACTGATATGCCTCCTCGCACTATTGATGTGTCTCACTCAACTCCACTCTGTCATGACTGATTTAATTTGTTTTCCAATGACAACTAACCAACCAACCAACCAACCAACCAGCTAATCAACCAACATACGCATCCAACCAACCAATCAATCAACCACAGAATCAACCGACCAATCCACCCACCCACCCAATCACCTAACCAACCAACCAACACACCCACCCACCAATCAATCAACCAACCAACACACCACCAACCAACCAACCAACCAACCCACCCAACCAACCAACCAATCAACCACAGAATCAATCGACCAACCACCTAACATACCCAACAATCAATCAACTAACTAACCAATCAACCACCCACTCAACCGACCAGCCAAATAACCAATCAACACACCCACCAACCAAGCAACCAACCAAGCAACGAACCAACCAACCAACCAACCAACTAACCAATCAACCAACCACCCACCCAACAACCAACCAATCAATCAACCAACCAACCAACCAACACACTTCCAACCAAGCAACTAACCACCAAACCAACCAACCTTTGTTTTACCTTTTTGTCCATCACTTGACACACGCTCCCATCTTTCAGAGTTCAATTACTTTGAGATCGAAGTGCTGCACAAAAGTGAAGGGAATGGCTGCAACGCAGTAGGATTGGTCGGGGGAAACTGTGAGCCATTTGTTATGCCTGGATGGTCAGTGAATTCTGTAGGTGAGTCGGTAACGGACAGAATATGATGCTTTCCAACTCATCCCCTTAAAAAAAAAGAAAAAATAAAAGACCGGATGCCAAAATATTCTTTATGAAAATCCAGTATACGATTCTACATAGTGCATGGTGAATGCAAATTTCAGTGAGATTGAAAGGGAAGTGACAAATATTGACACTGTTTCTCCTCCCTTTCTCCCTTGTCATTCTGACTGTTTGTTTTTCTGTCTGTCCGTCTTTCTGTCGTTCTTTCTCTGTGACTGTCTGTCTGCCTGTCTACCTGCTTGCTTGTACCAGTCTGACTATCAGTTTGTCTGGTTGTCTGCTTCTCTTTCTCTCTCTCTGTTTTTCTCTCTTTAACTCTCTCCTGATCTCTCTTTCCTTCTCCTCGCTGGCCGTCGGTCTGTCTGTCTGTCCGTCTCTCAGTCTGTTTGTTGTGTGTCTCTCCCTCGTACATTACAGCACTCAAACAAACAACTGGTGTGTTTCTCTGTCTTTCTCCATCTCTCTTATCCGATAAAGGACATTATCACGACACTCAGCTGTTTGACATCCTGTTTACCCACCATTTTTGACCACCCAGCCTGTCTGTTATGACCTGACACAAACAGTGAAACAGCAAAGGTCATGACCCCACTGATTGCGATATGAATTGACATGACTTGGTCCGATCTGACCTTGAGATGCCAGCGATGCTCAGAGTCAGCCCTAGACCAGGGCATGGTTACGGATGTTTAAATGGTTAATTTACAACTTGCAAATCTCATAGAACTGCTCTAACTTCAACCTCCTCTGAGTCACCCCTCTCTATCTCCCCCTTCTCTCTC
>JBCEWB010063915.1:0-13553 GCA_039654565.1 Peronia peronii | reverse complement strand
TAGATAGATAGATAGATAGATAGATAGATAGATAGATAGATAGATAGATAGATAGATAGATAGATAGATGTTTGTTTCTCTCTTTTCTTTCTTTCGGTCCTCTTCAACTCTCTTTCTTTCTTTTTCGTTCTTCCTTTTTCTTTCTTTCTTTCTTTCTCCCTTCCTTTATTTTATTTTTTTTTCTAGCACAGAGCAAATCAATCGTTGATATGTTTGATATTGTTTGACTGCTGTTTATTTGTCAGTGATTTCCGTTTCAGTAACACTAATTGTGGCATTGACAAACAATCAAGCATGACAACAGACGTTGGCAAACCCAGGTTTCAGTCGACCCTATCAAATAATATGTATCATCTTCCCCTGCCTCTCCCCTATCCTATCCATTGCGCCCCCCCCCCCCCTTTTCCCCTTCACACTATCCTCTTTTCTTCCGTCGTTCTTATCAGCTACAAGTTACAACTAAGTATTCGTTCCTCACTTTCACCTTTCTTCACTCCCATCCTCCGTACCCATATCTAGCCATGGGGTAATGAAGATCAGTATATAACTAAGGCTAACAGAATAATGTTGATGTATGTAACAAGCTGTTAATGAGGTCGACAGATCAGATGATGGAAGTAAGTGGACCAAGCATGATGTCAACATTTCATAAACAATAGAACTATACCCCAGAGTCATGGCTAACCGCTGGAGTAAGTATTACCCGGGACAGGGTGGGGATGGGGGTGAGGGATGGGGGTGGAAGAGGGAAGGGACTGTTATCTTCTTCACTGTTACGTTCAAATACTGTAACGAAAAACATAAGATAATTTTACGGGAGACATGAACATTAATTACATGATTGTATTTTGATACATTCCAGGGAAATTTGTGTTTTCTGAACGTTAACATACTTTGACGAATGAAATAATTGTTTCGTAAAATTTTCTTTTCTGAAAATATCATATTCTGTATCTCGTGTCGTCAATGCAAGCTTGCAGGAAATTAAAATTCACCATAATTGCATAAACTGTAACACATAAAATAACTGTTAAATAAATTCCTTGAAGAAACTGTCACTAATAGTTTAATATGAGTATCATAAGCTTACATTATGTAGTAAGGGGAATTTAGATTTACTAAAAATACCTATGATGGAGAACCACTACAAATTCTTTAAAAAATTCGATTTTTCGCTCGAAATTTCTTTTTACTTTTTTCTTTGCGTTTCAGTTCTTTCTTTCTTTCTTTCTTTTTGTCTTTCCTTTCTTTCTTTCTTTCCTTTCTTTCTTTCTTCTCTCCTTTTTCGTTTCTTTCTTTTTCTTTCTGTTCTGTTCTTTTCTTTTTTACTGTTCTTTTTCTTCTTTTTTTTTGTTTTGTTTTTTGTCAAAACGCATTGGGACCAATAAGAGTCAACTGTTTAATTAGTACGTGACAGTTGACAGAGCACAAATAAGACTGCAAAAGGCATTTTTGATCTCTATCAATGTTTGGCCAGACGATTGGAGTTTAGCTCTTTTTTTTTTTTTAGGATCTTTTAACGACATTAACTTTTGGTTTAAATTCGAGGCCAGCTAAGTGTTAATGTGGGCGGATCCCGGTCCTGAACATTGTCCTCACGTGACCATGACGTTTGCTTTGTTCACGTGGTTTAATCCGCTGTCTCTCTCCCTCGCCTTCGCCTGAGTGCCCTCTGACCTCACGCGCGGACCGTCAGGTTGACCTAGCATGACCCCGCCGGCCGTTGACCTCAAGCGGCGAGCTCCTTGGTTGGGGAGAGTCAGGGCTAAGGAAGACCAATCAGTCAGAGCGCGCCGCCCTTGACCAAAGATAGCACCGTATGTCCATTAACTTTGCCGTTGCTGAGCCTGTAATGCTAACATTTTCTGACCAAACGACGATGGTCTCTCTCTCACACTTAGTTACAGTAAAATTAATGGCTATAGTATTTTACTTTTTCAAAACCTGAATTAGTTTTCAATGAAAACCTTGGTCAAAGGTTACCTGAATAAACCGTCACGCGCTGTGATAAAGCCTATTCAGCGCATCTAAAAATGGCAAAATTTCTTCCACGGTGTAGAGGCTTTGTGAAACCAACAGAACCAAGTCAATTTGACTGTCTCAGTGAAATGATCCGAAAAATATTCCAGCCTAGCTTTAAATCAGGGAAAAGAACACAAAGAAATACTAAAATATTCATTCTTTCTTCTTTCTTTATAGATCCAAAATGCGATATTTACTCGTCCATCAACTACTCTTATTATTTTTTCTTTCACTTCTGTGCACAGCTACGTGGAGCATATCTATTTCGATGCACATGTATGAGCGAGTAGTTTTGATCAGAAAGTTTTCTTATGAAAAGACCTGAAAATACTAGTTGTTTGGATGACCGATCATCTTTTCTGTTGCGTTTTCTTTGACCAATGTCGTTATCATTTTCTACAAACGACCTTCAAGCTCTTGTCCTGTCTTTTCGACTTGCCTGTCAAGTTATGCCTTGCACTTCATTGTCGAGCCTTTCCCTTCCAAGCTCTCTCCTGATGTTTCCAGTAGTTTTTCTTTTAACAGCAATAAACTAAAACTGTCGGTCAATTTTAGTCATTAAAAGGTCACATTCCTTGAAGGGACTGTCTTCTGATTTTTCAGTGTAATTGTCTGTGCTAACAAGGGTCACTGATGGGGAAAGTTGCATTCGATAGAGAACATTTCAAGTTTTAAAATGATACCAAATTCATCTTTCTATCTATTCTTGTTGCCGAGCTATTTTATATGCAATTGGAGATAACTATGAATCGCAAAATCGTTCCGTCAATTATTTAAATCAGTTTTTTTTTTTTTCAAGAGAATGTCTTCAGTTGTTTGAGTATGTGTATATATATCTTCAACATGCATGCCTTCTTTGTGTGTGTGTAGAGGGGAAGAAGGGGGGGGGGGGGGGAGGAGGTAAAGACACATCAGCACAATGACCACTACAGCGAGGCAAACATGCATGTTTTAAAGGTGTTCACATATATTTTGGCCATCTACGTATAGCTGGCCCCTAATTTCTGACATGATGTTTACATGCAACGCTGGGATTTCTGGCTCTGTTTATGTAACAATGTATTATATCATGTACAAGTATCTTCTAAGCCATCTTTCTCGAAGCATTCATTACATGCAGTTAATACGTAAAAAACAACAAAAAACATATTTACAATGAGAGAGGCAACGCACTATTATAATGATAGGCAAACATTTTTATTGAGGGAACACGATGCACAGAATGTTCTTACTCAATTCTTTCACGTCAGCGCAAAATTCGCTGTGATGTCTCTTATGTTGATGTCTCTTCGGTATCAAACTCAGTGATATCTATCAATCATTGAAAGCCGAACATCAGTGCTATCAATGAACTGCGGTGTTTCGGCTGAGCGACAGGTCACGACTCTTAGACATTATGCATGTCCTGACCCCTGGCTCCAGATCAGTGTATTATTTTTATAATACACTCCCGGTTTGTTAGAACATGGTAATTTGCTGCGTCCCACCATGATCCACCACTGCGGTAAAAAAAAAAAAAAAACACTGGAAGGTAAAGCTTGAAAAATGACCAGACTTCATTTTCAGACTTCAGGTAACATTTTGAAAAATAAGAAGTTTTAAGTTAAGTTTGGTAAAGTAAAGTAAACGTTATTCCGGCAAGGACAAGTTAATCAAGCAAGGTCCGCTGCAGTCACCAACTGAATTTGACATACTGTCTCCTCATTTTAACCTTTCCACTACCGTGTGAAAGATGAAGATGTCTTTGACAGGCCAAAGGAACTGACTGCTGTATGGATAGGAATATGAGACCAGTATGGCTTGCTTAGCATGTTTATCTCTAAGTGTCATCGAGAATTATGGTCCAAATATGTGGTATAATGTAATACATGGTATACTAAGCATTTCCATCTTTTACATCTTATTACAGCCGTATAACGTACCACTGTCAAAACAATCAAACAAAAATCTGAAATTATAAAAACAATATGATGAGGGAAAAAAAAAAATCAAGACGAAGCGCCATAACATACATTGTAATACGCTTCAAGGAAAGAGAGCATTTCTTCTCTTCGCCCCCCCCCCCCCCTTTTTCTTGTTTTTAAAAACCTCGTGTTCCTGACTAAAGATCGCTCATTATATAATTATATAAAAAAAAAGTTTTCTTCCTTAGCGCGTGAGATCGCCAAAATGTGGTCCAAGGGAAATAGTCTCTGCAGAAATGCAAATTTGCTGCCAAGTAGAGTTATCTACCATATATACTTTTCTCTCTTTCCTCTATCATGTTTCAATTTCGACACTTTGAGCGACGCATGTTATGTCATATATGTATTTCTATTTCTCCTGATTATTTGTGTAAACCTTAGCTTAAACCTGCTTGGTAATGCTGAAGTTGTTTTAACAGAACCAGCACTGTTGTTTACAGACAACAAAAATTAGGATGGCTTCAAAGGTGTATGTCTCTTGACCAAGTTCACTGCAGACAAGTATGGGAATCAATTATGTGAATAAACGTATTGTTTGTTAAAATGTATAAAGAGTGTAATCATGACTGTAAAAAGATCCATGTAATACTCCTAACAAACAAACAAACACAAAAAAAAGATATGCAAAAGAGACCATGTGCATACGTGTCCTGTGTGTATATCTTACTGACATATTTATTTTCATGATTTAAAGGGAATGAGACATACATCAAGATCAAATTAAGGCATTAATTATACATGTATTACATATGTTACATATATGAAATGCATATACAGTAAACATGGATAATACAGGAATAAATATATGTCATCAAAGTCGATAAAAGTGTTCATGTCAACATGGAAGACAACTGGGTAAAAGAATAGATCACTGAATGAAATGTATCTAACATGGCAAGTAATGTTTGTGGACTCACAGTTTCTGAGTCTGAGATAACAGGACTTGACACTTTGGATCTCAACAGACATAATCTAAAGCACATGTGAAACAGGTTTAGCTGTAAGTGCATGTGCGCACGTGCATAGACACATACACACACAAACAAAAAGATGATTTAAACTTTTGAAAAAAAAAAGGAAACAAAACTGAAGACAAAAAACAACAACTAATAATAGATAAATTCCTGATTAAGAGACAACCGCACCAGCAGAGACTACCATTAATCATCTCAATCATTTTAATTACCTTCTTGATATATGAGATGCGACATGATGATATCAGGCGTTCGTCAGACTGAGGTGACTGGAGAAATCTTGTGTTTTCCAACAGTGAATGAATTTTTAATGCAATTTTTTTTTCTTCACAGAAACCTTCTATATCAATCTAAAAATGTATTTTAGAGTTAATTTACTGAAATAGTTTGAGTAAAAGACCAAAAATTGTAAGTTAGTGGCATGGATTAATAAGGATCAATAAATGTGATTGGCCATTTTCTCACTAAATTCAGTTGTGGCAACTGGTCACCCCCATTGTCTTTAATTGCCAATACCTCGACTTCTACCTAAGGTAGACCAAAAATTTTTTTCACATATAGAAAGGGAAACAAATAACCTTCACAGTGACACCCACAATTCCATTAGCTCAAAATCTGATGAGAGTCTGATTTCATTGTGCCACATCTCATATTACGTCAAAATATATTACATGTGCATTATCATGTCAGGCCAGGAACCTTAGTCAAACATTAGAATGATCAGAATGTCTCTCAAGCAATAATCATAAAGTATTTCCATTGAATGATTGCTACATTGCAACTGAAGTGATTAAAGACACATATTTACTGAGAATTTACTAATACAAAAGGAATGCTATGAGTGCAAATGAAAGAATCACACATTTGAAAGACAAAAAAAAAAACAACACTTGTTTGATGACTTGTATAAGTATCTGGTAATATAAAGAACAAGGGCCTGAGAAAGCACAAACAAATTATATTATGCAAAACACAGTTCACTAAACCTGTTGATCCATAACACTAATCAAGAATTTCCCAACAATCAAATGTACATGACTATTATAAACAGGTTGGTAGCAACAAAACATCCAAAACATGATCTCAGTTGCTGTTTTCAAGTGAGAGGCTGACAACCTCTACATAATTATAGCCTTCGCTTAGTTTCTGTCTTGGAAGAAATATACATGTCCCTCACTCACAATCTTGTCAATGAAATAGCGGGTTTATGTACATAAGTAACAATTTATTTCTTTGTGATTCAACATATTTTTCTATAGAACAGCTTAAGCACATTAAAATTTTACTTTGTTCCTGTTCTGAAAAAAAAAACAAACATACGCATATAAATCAATCACATTCATGACACATAACAATACATGTCTCGCATATTATTCAGTCCAGTTTTGACAATTAAAACAGCATGCACTGGGATATCCAAGATGGATTTTATCTCTGCACTACTTGCACTTACACACAACTGCCGAAAATTTTTTACACTGAGACCAAAAAGCTGTAGAAAGATTACATAATGAACTTCTGCCACTAAGGCCTAATCACTGTTTCTCAACACAGATGAGCATTAAATGCATGAAAAATGTCAAACTTTCTTCTCTCAAAGCAGTTTTCGATGGACAGCTATATCCAGGGGAAAGCATACTGAAAGGTCTGTGGCTACTCTTGGAAGATGTACTCCAGCACCACCTGAGGAGTTGTGGGATTGCCAATACTCTTTGGCAAAAGCCACCCTAGATCAAACACGATGGCACACAGTGGTACAAAATCAAGACTGAGATTGCAGGAAACATAAAAAAATTTACACAACACTAGACACAGCATCCACTTCAAGATTTTTGATGCCCTTATATGGACAGATGATCATGAACTGGCCTTGAGGTCCATGAATTTAAAAAGCATCATAGTCATCATTGGTATCAATGGGCTGCTACAGTTTTGTGACAAAAATTTGATTTGATCCCATAAAACATTAGAGTATTATTCTATGAAGCAAAACTAATATCACTGGTGATGAGCAAAGCTGAAAAAAACATGTAATCTGCAGTCTCAGTGCTGATGTGTGTGTCTTTAATGTGGCGTAGTTTTTCTTTTTGCCATTTAGCACTTCATGCAGTCAGTCATAAGTACAAAATAATTTGTCAAGCACAGAAATAAATTACAATGTCCCTTATGTTTAAATAATTCTCTAGTTCTATTTATTGAAAATTAGGTTGTCAGTGAAGTTTGATAGTCTGTCATGCCTGCTCAGTGCCAGGTCTCTTTCATATTTACACTCATGTGCTTCAAACCTGTGCTGATCTGAAAAATATGAACGACAATCACTGCATTTTGTGATTTTCATGTAAGGGTAATGATCCCTGGGGTCATGTTCAGCATTATGTTGTAAATACTGTTTCAATCTTGGTGGCACATATGGTGGTGAGAGAAAATCTTGCCCTGACCTCAGGATGCACTCAACACTTAAGGATAACAACGTGGGGAAGTTGTCAGTGTTGGATGATGATGATTTTGATTCATAGAAAACTGTGTATTTTTCAAAGAGGTTTCTTCGCCCTAATCTTCTTACAAGGTGCTTCCTAACAGCATCCAAGCCTGCTGCACAACAACTGTAAGTAGGACCTATTAACTGGTTATTATATTCCACATTCAGCTTTTTCAGTTTTCCTAAGTATAAAAAAGATGTTGGTAAGCAGACCAGCATGTTCGACTCCAAATTGAGTTCCTCCAACTTGGGCAGCCATCCTACAGCACTGGGGAGTTTGCTCAGCCAGTTATAGGACAGGTCAAGGACCTGAAGTTGTTTTAGATCGCCAATAGTCCATGGTATCACAGTCAGGCCACATCCAGTGACTGAGAGTGTCTTCAAACGACTGAAATGATCAATAGTGGTAGGAATCTGAATGTCTGTCATGGAACAGTGATTATATCGAGGTCTTTCAAGTTGAATTTTCAGGTGAGCAATGGAGTTCTTTCCTGACGGCGGGTCATCGACAAACTTCTCAAAGGCTTCAAATGTATCAAAAGTTTTGAGATTTCTATCTCCTCTATCAAGAAACCATGAAAATAAACTCCTGAGCGCTTGAATAATCACATCCATATTTGAGATGAGATTTGATTTTCTGCCTTGGCAGTGCACTTTATGTTATCTTCAACAGCTTGAATGACACAGACAAACATCAGTAATCACCACTGAAGAACTGCAAACAGAAAAAAAAAAAAGTGACCACTGAGTGAAAAGAAGAGATGACCTATATGTATAAATAATAATAGTCACTGTGAACAGTGCATGATATTACCTTTTTTGCAGGCTCTGAACTATGGGACAAAGATAAGGAACATATTGCATGCACAATAAACTTGGAAATCTAAAAAAAAAAACACATATACCTTGCTTATCAGATTAATTAAAGAGTTAGTGAAGATTGCAGACAACTGTAAACACAAAGTGGATACATCTGTTCATACAATGATTCTCTGCAGTTTGCAAATACTGAGCTCAGAGTCCAACTGTGGTCAAATGACTTACCAACAAAAGTGTTAAAGTAATTATTTTTAAAAATTATATTGAGCTAGAAATGGTGCAGCCAACAACAACTATTGTATATATATATATGGCATACAGAAATATTTATGGTGGAGGTCTGCCAAGAGAGTCTAACAGTATGATGATACTTCTACTATGATAATACATAAGAAATATCAACGAGACACTGTGCTGCAAACATGCCCTCACATATAATGTCAACTGCATTCCCCTCTCCTTTATAGGCACGAGCAATTTTTCTTTCTATGGCATGTCTTACCTTTACTATAAATAAGAATTATTCGGAAAATCAACATTGTATTTCAAACACAATTGGAAAATTCCCGAAACTTGTGGAAGAAAAACTGTTATATTTATATCTTCCTATACTGTTCCTTATATTGCCTGTCACTTTTGATGAGTGATTTTTTTTTTTTCAGTGAACCAAGTTATTTCCTTATTCATAGACAACTGACGGACAAAATTAAAACAAGCTTGGTATGGACATAATAAAATCACTTTTGCTCTTTTCCTTTGAAAACAAAGCTATTTTTTTTTAGACTAATAGAAAACATATGAAATTAAGTCGCAAAAAAGTTTGTTTTAGCATTCATGCTCCTTTACAAAAAAAAAAAATCTTCATACTGCTACAAAGATAATGATTACATAAAGTACCTTGATACTGCTATAAGTCGACATAAGTAAGCAGCAAGAGTATTTATGAATTTTCAATGCATTTTGTGTACTGTTGCAAAATGAAAACATGAGCAAATGAGTCCTCCATGAATGAAGCAATGCCTTTCTGAGAGATTAATCACTTCGACGCAAATAACAGAATGAGTACTTCCAAAAAGTGGTCTCTCATCGCTGGAAGGATTATGCAGCGCGTCCACAATCAGCTTGCCACCAACCATTCCCTTTTCCTCTTTGATCCAATGCTCTGACCACTGACAATCATTTTACACCTATACATAAATATCTTATGATTGATGTCGCAAGCTGCTGATTCGCAGATGCCTTAGCGGCACGAGGTGTAATTACAGTAATAATCTCTTCACTCATGTACCAATAATTTAATTTTAATAACCTTAAATAACAATTGAAACTTCTGATTGCCTGTGAAAGTATAGGATGGGTACCAGCTGGCTCGTTCACAGTGGCTGGAACTGAGTGCAGGTGAGGGTTAGAACTGGTCAAGATTGATGGTATTGCTGATGCTTAGCACAGGAATGCAAAACTTGCACAGCAGTGAAGTGGTTAAAAGGCTTATGGTATCATTCAGTTCAGACTAACCTGAGATATAGTTCAATGTATTTCATTAGGACTGTAAAAATAGTGGCCTATCAGTACAGCTATTAAGGCTGTCACAGAAATTTGGCAGTGATTTAATTTAACCAGAAAAAAGAAAACAATAACAATGAACTGTTGTTGAGATTTTTGAATATATTTTTATGTTTATTATTATTTTTTTTTTTTACAAATCTAGATCTGGATCTATCCACTTAACGAGCCATAAAATGTTTGGTATGTAGATCTAGATCTAGTAGATACATCTATTTTATGTTTCAAATAATTTTTTAAAATTTTAAATAAGTCTTCCTTCACAGTGTTTGTGAATAAACTACCTCAAAATCCCTATGTCTGTCACGGGAAATCAATTTCACTACTACTATCATTGGCCCTTGCTGAAAGGAAAAAATAACTCCTTACGTCATGGGGACGTGGAACTAGAAACACGAAATCTAAAACTAAAACTAAACCTTGTTACATCGTGATCTATTGGTCGAAGCAATAAAATCTTCATTTTTCAAAAAAATCTGTAGCTGTAATTTACTGTAAATCATCACCTTATCAAGAAACAAGACTATGTAGATTCATACCTATTAGATCTAGATCTAGACTCTAGATCTTGATCTAGATTCCCGATCTAGAATTTCTCAGCGTAGCAGTTTGACGGATTTTACTGACATTTAGAGTCTAGATCTAATTATGGCAGAGCTACAAACCAAAGGCGCCAGATACTGATCTATATGTTCAAGGAGGCTCGTGTTGAATACAGCTAAATTTACTCAGTCCTGAAGAAACATAACAGATCCAGATTCTAGGCTACATCTAAAACTTTGTGGGAGTGGGAGCACTTGTCCATTTCCCCACAGTTAGTTACGGGGATTACCCGATGTTAACAAACTAACCGGATGTTTATGACTTAGCCTGGTTACAAAAATTGGTTTGGAAGAAGATGTGCCGCACAGTGTAATATACTTTGCATGCAGTATATTGTAGATAAATCAAGATCTAAATCGTTGTCTGGCGTCTAGATCTAGATCTATGTCTATTTCATTTTTTTTTTCAATCAGCAAAGTCTCGAAAATTTTCATACTTATTCTTAGAGCATGTCATAGGCCTCTTTGAAAATTAATGGTCGTTATTTTAATGATTCTCTTAGATCGATCACAACATGGTGGCAAGTGCGATGGATGGTGAGAAACGCAACAACGACCCATGGGTTCCCTTACCGAATGATGTACCACAGGCCTTGCCAACGGCTCCGATGAATCCTCTTCATAATATGATTGACTCAGATCGTTACATTGAGACATTAGGTTTGTTAAAAATTAGATCTAGATCTAGATTCTAAATCCATTTTCTTGTGGGGGCGTGACTGTCACTATCCCCCAGGCAAAGTCCAGAACTTAGATGTGGCACTACCGTCTCACCGCGGTCCCTTAGGCGACCTGGCACATATCGATTACTGTAAAATGAACCAGACCAACCCCTGGCCCTACCTGCCAGGACTCTCGGCTGTGCATACCGCTGAGACAATAATTGGAGTATTGATATAGCTTATAGGCACTAGTTCATTTTACAGTAATCGTTACGTGCCGGGTCGCCTAAGGGACCGCTGTGAGATGGTAATGCCTTAGATTTAGATCTAGCTCTAGATTCTAATTTAGATTTGACAAATGACAGAATGTTTAAATTATGCATAGATCTACAAGTTTGTTAGGTGATGAAGCAGGCAGAGAGAGACTGCCAAACGTTTAGGATGCGTTATTTATATAGATTATGACAATTATGTATCACTGCAGTAGGCCTTAACCTCATATCTAGCAAGCTCAGACTCAATGAGACCTCAGATCCAACAAGATAATTAAAAATCTCTTTTCCCCCATCTTAGTGTCATTTAAAACACCTTGAGTCGACCAAATGCAAAATTATGCAACGGCGACCTTGGTTCCAACGAGATTGAATGCCACAATCAAGTCGGCATTCATTCCTTAGTGTGGTCCCGGCTTATTGGTGAATTCAGTGGCAAGTCAGACACTCATGATATTACTGACTACCCCTAATGAAAGGTAAGCATATTAGATCTATCTGTATCGTGTGTAAAAAATCTATTGTATCCATGTTACATAACATGCTGGGGGGGGGGGGGAGCCTTTGCACCTCTTCAACGATGTCAGCCAGTACATAGACTTAGCAGTCGGAATCATGCCCACAGATAATTGGAAGGCAGTAAACGATAATAAATTTAAAATTATGTGTTCCATTTTCCATTTCTTGGATTGGGACTTTTATTGTAAAGATAAGCCAGGACCACAGTATGGAACGAGTGACGGGTGTCCTTAAGTCTGCAGTCATGACTTCTCAAGGGGTAATGAAAGAACACATTATATTGAACAGCCTTGATGTCATAATGTTAGGCCTATGTACAGCTACAGTATGATGGTGTTTGTATCATGTGTATCTTGAGGGGGGGAGGGGACAGGGAATGTAAGGTGGAGATGTGAAGTGAAAACAGGACTAAGAGAAGAGACGTGATAAGATAATTTAGGGGTGGAGGAGATGGTCAGTGGTGGTAGCGTGGGCGCTGCCTATGAAATGGGAAGACTGGCAAGTGAGAGATGGGGTGGTGAAATAAGAGGGGATTGGACAATGGCCATGTTTTCTGTCTAGAATTAGGCTAGACTGCCTCAAGGTATTTGTTAACTTTGACTATCAATTGAATGAGGACTGGGCACGTATTTAGGCTAATACGACCTATCCCAGGGCTGGATTATCATAATCACTGTGTAGTATACATGTATCTTGTTAACTATTACTACAGCTCTTTATTGGTAACGGTGCCTCTGCGATTATGCCCCTTCAATTATGTTTTTTATTTCATATGCTCATAATCTCAACCTTGTCTTCAACAAGACCTCATGAGATCCAACGAAAAGTGGATGATAGACCCAGTGCATGTTGATCTAATTACCATTTGTAACAACAGTCATTAACTGTTTAACTTCTACGCCAGTTTTGTAGCAGTCCTGTGCTAAGCATCAGTGATACAGTCAGCCCTTCTGGCTCTGTTCACTGCAAACCACCACCCGCACTCAGTCCCACCCAGTGTGCACGAGCCAATTGACACAAGATTTCCATTTTTTCACAAGCAATCAGATACACAGCTATTCAGCGTTACTAATTGTTACATAAGCAAGAAGATAAGACGTCTGATTTGAGCTCTTATCGCTAGGCCATCTATCTATCAAAAGCTTGCAGCACCTATCAAAAGCTTCTGTTTATAGATGTACAAAGCTGGTCAGTGGTTGGAACATTCAGTCAAAGGGGAAAAGGGAGTGGTTGATGGTGGGCTGATAGTGGACACACCATTTTTAGGATGTACCATGTACTGTTGTACTTTGTACTGTTGTTAGCAGTGGAGTGGTTGGTTCAGTAGTCTCACAGATTTTAATTCAGTGGAAGATGTTTCCAACTTTTAAGCATTTTTAGTCATCTTTGTTTCATCTCTTTGGTAGTGCATTTAGTTGGTGGTGCATAAATATGTGATTTGCCTGTCTCGGAGGTCTAGACAGCATACTTTTGAACAGGAACATTTTAACTCTAGAACTGCGACCCAGCCTAAGGGCTACAACGCCCTGTGGCGCGCCTTGCCAGGCTTGTCAATCTGGATCTCGGTGCTAGTGCTTAGCCTCAGGGTGTTTGTTTCGATTATAGAGACTCCGCCTTGGCTTTGGAGTGACACAATGCAGGCCCAGATTGACCATCTTGCTGACCAATGTCTTTCTT
>JBCEWB010063904.1:0-13553 GCA_039654565.1 Peronia peronii | reverse complement strand
AAGCGTAGTTTTCATATCGGCCCATCGTTTTATTTCTTTGTAAGCATAAGAAATTACATAGCAAAAAAACCGTTCCCCAAGATTCTTTCTTAATAACGCAAGTTTCTTTTTAAGCCTTTTCTTACTAACCGTGTTAGAGTGTATATAAAATGAGATAACAGAACTGAATAACGAGTGCAACTAAAGTAGGCTGGTGTTTACAAGATCCAAATACATATGACAGCTATGTGACAACACTTGCCATGTCCTTTTGTTTTAATCTGTAATTCTTATTTCTATCAACTTTGAAAATGTGTGAGTTCCTCAATCACTGAAATTTTTTTTTTTTTTTCATTTCTGAGTGAGTTTCAATTTTAATAATGCTCGTGTATGAAAATTTATATATATGTAAGAAAGGTTCTTGACATAAACTAGTCTTTTTAAAAGACGTTCCTTTTTTATTTTTTTCCAAAAAATTTTGGGAAATCATGAAGAAGTGCCGTGCTTATCTCACCGTGTCGAGCATTCTCATCTTCAGGAACAGGATCACCTGGCATAATTCCCAGGACTGTGACATTTTCTTTGGCTGAACCAAGAACCTGATAGTGACAAAATTAATTAGATGCAAGTTCTTACTAATTGTGAGAGCTTTCTCAAATTCAATACTTTTGATTCTTTATTGTCTCATTTTCACTTCATTGAAATATATTAGCTGCATCTTCACGTATGGTCCATGTATTCATCTTACTTTGGTATGCATTTAATAATTACCATAATGTTTTCACCATACAAATACAATTTCAGTATCTACTTTGAATGGGGATAAAAATCATAGATCACTGAAATTTTATGGTACTTCTGATTTGATTTAGTTCTGTTTCTTAGCCTGGAATCTAGCAGATAAGCATTTTAATTTCATATTTGGGGCTACTTAAATATCATAGTGGGCCGAAAACTCAAAGTCTGTTCAAGCTTATATGAATCACAAATATAGCTCATTGAACACATACCGCCTAAAGATCACAAAGCTTCATAAGCAACATACTGACCTCTTAAGTGAAAGCTGAACTGTCTCACTCATAAATCTAAAATCAAATGTTCATAAGCAAACAATTGCTTGTCACTCTGGACTCAGATTCAATACATTCCAAATGATAAGCTTTACCTACCTGAGAAAATGTACTCACCTTAAAAAGCTGTTTCAACATAATTTCTACTACTGAATAGCGTTGCTCATTCTTTTGCAGAGACATCAACGCTTGAATACTGCCAAGCTGTGAAGCTCTGTGCTGTTTAAATAATGCTCTATCTGACAATTTGTAGTCAAGTTTAGTAACACGAAATTATGTGGCATATGTCTCACGGCCAGTCGAAATGAGACGTAAGTCGCTGGGCTACAACCGAGAAATCGGGCTTTGAATATGATGGGGGGGGGTTGGACATCGAATTATTTTTTATTGCAGAAATCGACAGTACATTTATTTCTGAACAAAACAATATCGGTCTTACCCTTGATTTATGAATATTTCTTCATTAAAATCAGGGTTCTGTGATGTAGGTATGTAGATTTATGCGTTCGACCGTCCATTTAAACTCAATTTTCTCAGAATTTCAGTCATGCTGGGGGTCTCTCCTTGTCTCTTTAAACTGCAATATCTCTGGCTAGAATGAAGCTAGCTCCAAACTTTTTTCACCACATGATACCAAAAACGACATATGGTGAAAAATCGACATACGTCTCATTTTGACTGGCTGCGAGACATATATTAAATTGGAATTTTGATCATTTATGACCACAATTATTAACAAAGTGCAGAGACTCCACATCCTCACTAACTACTACTTGCAAGAAGAAGGTTCTCCATATTAAAATGGCAGGAAGAAAAAGAAAAAAATAATAATAAAAATAAAGAACCAGACAGTTGTTGACTAGATACCTAAAGTAAAAGAGTTTATTGACAAGATAGCAATGATTGCAATGACACAGTTTGAGATTGCTGGGTGTTTACATCACCATACCGGCCCTGCATGGGAACAATGATAATGGAGGTAATTAAGCATTGGCCAGAGATCTCCTGGAAGAGATGTTTGGTGTGAAGACTAGCTTTTGTTCACGGAATGAATCCAATGAAATGGTAAAATGACTGCTTCATGATCTGATTGAGTGAAGGCCTTTGATCTATGGCCTACATGTTTGAAAGTCAAATGGGCAATTGCAGGGAATCTGTGAGAAATCAACAACATCAAGATTTATTAGATTCTTAGTTCTTAATCTTTGACAAAGTGCCCTGTCGTTTTACATACCTGAATAATAATATAAACATGTATTCTGTGGGTCATCCTAGTAATACACAGCTCTTATGTAATGTTATTGTTGACTTCCATAGTCATATTATTCTTTAATCCAGTCTATCAATGATTCAATGCAAACAAACTGCTCAATCATAAAATTAATCACAACTTCTTTGCTAAGCACATCTCCAAAGCAGTGCACAAGACAGTGACCCTAGGGCAGCTGAACAGCGTAACTCAGATGAACATACAGACAACATCTCCTATTAAAGATGCTAAAAAGCAGATCTGATTCAATTAGTTATTAAATATTTCAAAAAACATAACACACTGCTGTGATCATGCAAATTCAAATTGACTTGAGATCATGTAAGCTGTCACATAATTGGCAATTCGTTCCACTGCTTCCTTGCTCATAATATAAATCCTTTATAATTTTATGAGTGTTTAAGAAAAGCTTCATAGTGACACATTTTTTATTCCGAGATCTAGATCTAGATATCTCAGTCTAGGTATAGACTGTCCTACTTATACTAGGCTTCTGTGATCAACTTCTCTGGGTTTATTATTTAATGAGTACTAAAATTATGTCCCAACACTCCTGCTTTGAGTGTTCTATTTTGCACATCAAAGGAGATGACAATATCACGTCTTTGTCGTACGTTTTCTTCCTAATAATATCTTAACTTTTCCCCATCTGCTTTCTTGAAAGGAAATTTGAGTCTAAAAAGGCTATTTTAGATCTAAAACAATGTAAGAAATATGACGAGCAGGTTCTAGCAATTTGCTAAAAAGATTAAAGGATACATTTTTCTTCAGTTGAAATGCTTCCCTTTTCTTTAGCATCTGCTGTTGGTTCGGTTTCTGGTGCCCTTTCGCCTTGATTCTCACCATCAGGAGGGCTACTTTCGCTTTCTGTTTCGGAAACATGAACTCCCGCCATAGCAGGATCTTCCTGGTTGGCACATTCCTTACAACTGTCACATGCTCTCAAGAAGAAGCAAACTGCTAAAGAAATTAAAAGAAAACTTATATTGGCTGATCGCATTGTCCAGTTTTGAAACTAAGCTATTTTGTATAACCTGCAACAGTGCAAGCCGACACCAATGCTTCCTTCTTCTGCTAGCTCTGGAAAACGTGTCCGTCAGAGATAAGGCTTATCAGAGGAATATACTAAATCTAGGTATATTTCAAATAAAGACCACAAGCCTTGTCTGGTGTTCGTTGCTTCAGACTAATATATAATAATGGAGAGACATACAGATTTATATCACTGATTCTCCAGCCTTTACTAGCAAGGAGGTAGTTGACTAAAGTATGAATAGAATTTACGTGTTATGTTGTTGTCTTTAATAATTATTATTATTAATTTGATTAATCTCTGTTTTATACATTATATTCCTTTCACAATTTATCTCAAGACAGCAGCATCTCTGACAACTTAACAGACTTCCAACAAGAGTTGTTCATGCTGTACAATATGGTCCATTGTTTTCTGTTTTTAATAGGGTTTGAGAGAGCTAGAGTTAGAACCTTATCCTGACAGAACAAAGATAATATGAGCCTGTGCTTCTCTGAAAACATGCGTTAAATTGTACCAACCCTGGGAAGATTTCAGCCCCGTGCCTTTATACTTGGAAACTAATTAAACTATCATGCTGAGTTAGGTAGGCCCTACTTTGCTCTCTAAATATTTCATTTATGGAGAAACACTATGGCATGTGACACAAACTTCCACTCTCAAGAGGCCCTACAAATACATGCCATATTTTTTTTTTTACTAGCCTATCATGTATAGCTTACACTTTATTGTCACTAATACTAGTAATTATGCCATGTTGAAACAAAACACACATGAACATAAAAGAAGGCAAACCAAGTGGAAAACTATTCTTTCCCTTCCACCGTTTGCCACATCATCTCCAGTAAGCAGGTCGCCTACATTAATTTAATATCAACCAAAATTAGCTAAAATGCAGATTGGCCAATGATAATTAAATAATATAGATATGGTTCTTAAAGTTTGTTATCGACCACCGTTTCAGTTTTTATGAGTAAAACATTGATTGAATACAGGGCCATAATTGAAATAAATATTTACTAATGTAAAAGCTGGACATTTACTCATATCTTTCTCTCGGGTTGTAGGCCTGGGCAAAAGAGTAAATTGTGGATTTTTTTCTAACTTTTTTTGTCCATGTACTTCCAGTCTTGATTATCACTATATTTTTTTTCATGGCAAGTTGTGAGTATTTTTCTCTCATTCATAACTTTTAATAATATGAAGAACGCCATTCCAAAGCTGTCACACTTCGTTGTACTATATGCTCATTATAATGATTGGGGAGCAATTTACAAAAATCACGATGTTTACTTTTCGCTACTTTGCATTAAATGTTTACCGAAAATAACCGGAAAACTTCACATGTGGCTTAAAATTTTGTGTATTTTCGGTTATTTGCATAAAGTCGGTTATTTTTACTGAAGAGAATTTCCCGATGACAAGGCAACAAACATGGCTGACGTGGAATTTCACGACGAGGTGAATATTTTGGTTTGTCGTCGATATGATAGGACATTTTAAAGGGATTAATGAATGCATTGAAAACGCTGCCATGATGTTTCTGTTATTCCGAGCAGTGTTAGACGCCAGGCAGTCAACGGAATCTACATCTCTCCTGACCAAGAGTCTAGACTCTAGCTCTAGAATTCTAGATCTAGATCTAGTCTAGTCTAGTCTAGATCAAGATTTAGAGTCTAGATTTACAGCCCTGTAGACTATTGTTTGAGATGTGACACGATGAAATCAGGCTCTCGTCAAATTTTGAGTTATTGGTATCACTGTCACTGTAAAATTCATTTCCCATTCTGTGAATGAAACAAATTTTGTTCAACTTTAAGTAGAAGTCGAGGTTTTGGTAATTAAGAGATGATGGGGATGATCTATTGCAGCAGCTGAATTTAGTGAGAAAATGGCTGATCACTTTTGTAAATTCTTATTTATCCTTACTATATTATGCGATGCCACTAAATTACAATTTTTGGCCTTTTACTCAAACTATTTCAGCGAATTTTACTCTGAAATGCATTTTTAGATTGATATAGAAGGATTCTGTGAAGAAAAAAAAATTGCCTTAAAAATTCATTCACTGTTGAAAAACACTTGTTTCCTCCGTGGTCGCCTCAATTTGACGAGCGCCTGATTTCATTGTGTCATATCTCATTTATGGTAGCTTCAATTGCAACTGAGTGACACAGTCACTCTTGATACGATGTCAATTGCAACTGAGTGACGCAGTCACGTTTAATACCCTGTCAGTTGCGACCGAGTGGCGCAGCCATCTTTGATACTGGTCAATTGCGACTGAGTGACAAGATCAACCTTGATATTATGTCAATTCCCACAGGGTGAAGTACATAGTTACCATCCCGTTCAACCTTTATGCATCTCTAATTTTCTTTGGTCAGTTTTAGAAACAGGGTATGTGAGGGAAAAGACTAAGAAGAGAAAGAGAGAATGAGTGAAAGACAGAGACAGAGTATGAGAGGGGAAGGGGAAGAAGACAGGTGTAAGGAGTGGGAGAGAGAAAGTGAGGGAAGAAAAAGAAGGGGGCAAAGAGAGAACTTGGACTGACATTATTACATGTAATATTATGTTTAATTGTAATAGGTCTAGCTAGTATTTAGGCTCTACAGTCAATTTTTGCGACTTAATCCAAAATTTAGGATAAATACATTTAGTAAATAAATAAATAATTGAAAAAATATATACAAAATACAATGCAAACACTTACTAGAAAATTATCAGACAGTGGAATATGAATGTGTGCTCTAGTTGATGATCGCTCCAAACATGTGTCAACAGATAACTGCAGTGGGTGTGTATATATGTATGAATATTTTGTATGCACAGTGCAACGTTCATAAGTTTATGGGACTCTCATTTGTCTGCCAAAATTTTATAAACTTTCCGAATTAGAGAGTTCCCCTGACTCGGTCGCAACTGACCGTGCGTCAAAAAAAAAAAAAAGAATCACTCAGTTGCTGTTGACACTTCCATTATTTATAATAGTTCTCCCTGGTGGTCATACTTTACTGAGTCCTCACCTTTTGGGCACTTGTAAGAGTTGAGGTCTCATCTTTTTCACACAACCTCGAAGGGACTAGATCAACTTGGGGGGTATCGTTATCAGTTTTATAGTATCATTATTTTATATGAAATGCACAAATTTCATGTAGAATATCTAGACTAGATCTACAGCACCACTCAAAATAATTTAGATCTATATTCTATATGAGAAGTTTTATTTTTTTAGATCGATGTCATGGATAGCTGAATGGACATTGGTCATTGAGAATCAGTAGACTTACTTCAACCTGATGGGCTGATGGTAACTGATTCAATTAACGGCTGATGCTTGTCTTTTTGTTATCATTTTTTTTAAAAAAATATTTTTGTTAGCATATGTATGCTGGTGTTCATTTGTTTGTTTGTTTTTAACAGAATGATAATAAAGGAAGTAATTTAAGCAACCCAGATCTAGGATGTAGATCTATTGTCTATAAAGGTCTTGTATTAGCAGTACTATAGATGAGTTCTCTGTAACACCATTATTTTACCTGACGGGGAATTCTCTGAGTGACAATACAGATGCCATCTTTCGGAACCTTTTTTTTTTATTTCATCATTTTTATGATGAGATGTCTTTTCTTTCATGTAGCATGCGACGAGGACACAGATCTATAGATTCAATTGTTTCTGGCATCAGCATTATGGTATTTGCTCACTCAATCACTTTGACAGTTTTCCATATGCTTATCTGTTTGAAATTGTGTTTTGCACTTCCATTCAGAATTGTAAATTGGAGAACATGCAAATTCAAAATGTTTATGCTTTTAGCATTTATAAGCTGAGTTTCAGTAATATTCTTTTTTGTGACTTTTGATAACATTATGTCTCATAATTAACAGGTTGTTGATGTTCCCTTAGAGGGAGAAATAGAAATCCCAGGAACAGCTAAATCAGACGATGAACTCTCCACATTAGATGAGCCTGTGAAAGAAACTATTGTGAGAGTGAAATTTTGTTTGTGTTTTAAATGAAAATGAGGTTTTGTTTCATTTCTCTGAATTTCATCATTTGATAATTTAGCGGTATTACTAAGTGTTGTCAAGAAGTTGATTCATTTATGATAAATTAACATCATAGCTTTAATAATAATATTCATTTCATATAAAAAAAACTCAGTTCTCTACTAATTTGAAATGCTTCTGGGATTTATTATTCTGATCAGTACTGAAACATTTCATAAAATTATCAACTTTGGAAAACAAACAGCTAGTTTCTGTTCTGTTGATTTTAATGATTTAGAGCATTCATCATGGGATTATCACTATGTAAAAAAAAACATTGCTACTGAAAATTGGCTATAGTCATTATGAAGATAGTACAGTTGACAATCACTATCCCCACCACTTTTTTTGTGTACTGCTAATTGGCAGGTTTTTGTACAATGCAGAGGCTCCCTCATATGTACAAAGTTCTATTTTGTATTTAGAAAGCTCTGGTTTTTCTTTCTTTTAGCTCAGAGATGTCAAAGCTATTGGCTACAAGTTTGGACATGTTTTGATTCCCAAGAAGAGCAAATTCCTCTTGAAAGAATGTAAGTCACCATTGTAGCATAACATTATTTGACCAATAAATGTGTGGGGTATGTTTTTTGTATTGATATCTGAATGAAGCAAAATCAGATGTTTTTAACAAGAGAACAAATCACATATGTTATCAGTAGTGGATCATAAATAAAATTGGTAACTGGGACATTTGAGGTTACTTGTATTTTACATGCATTCTTTTAGTATAACTAATACTGAACTACATAAATGTTGCAAAGATAAGTTATTTTGTTATTGTTGTGTTTTATCATGAGCTAGTCATATGTGGGACAAAAATAGTGATATTTTTGTTATGTTGTCATCAAAGTTTTATTTTTATCATCTTGCAGGGGATCTGTGGGGACCTCTTGTCATTTGCACATTTTTGGCCATGTGAGTTTTTTTTTTTTTTTTTTTTCATTATCTTTCTCCTTGTTGATTATTTGTAATTAAATCTTTATTATGAAAAAAAAAATCATGTTCAGAGAGAAGAGGATTCTTGTTTGTTTGTTTATTGTTTAGAATTAATGGAATTGAACTACTTGATCAGTTAAATAGTATTGGTGTTGCCTTATTCATTATGTTTGGATACTTATCAAACAAATTGATTATCAGTACAGTTTTATATTTTGTTCCTTCTGCTGAACTTAATAATATATATTCATGTCACAATCAAATTCAAAGCAATAAAAAATTTGATATCTATATTCTTTAAAGCTATAATAACTAACTAGATATAAACATCACCTATCAGAATCATGTCACAACTAAGCAACTTCACATAGAGTTAAAAGACAAATTGCAAGGCAAAAGTAGAAATGTCAGACTGCATCTCCAGTAATTAATTTTTATAGACATGTGTGAAAACAATTTTGCTCTACTGTTTTCTTATTGGCAGGATCCTGCAGGGGTCAACAGATGACCTAAATAACATGTCTGACAATGATGGAGGTCCACAGTTTGCTGAGGTGTTTGTAATATATTGGGTTGGAGCATCAGTGGTTACACTGAACATCAAACTATTGGGTGGGAACATGTAAGTACTTTGGATTTTTGTTCGTTTTATGAATATTTTTTATCTTCTTTTGTTTTTTTTTTTTTTTCATAAATGTTTAACCAGTGCTTAATTGTCAAACATAAATTAATACTTCTAGACAACTTAAATGTTAGAATTTTTCAAACTGGCCTCACCTAAGGTATAAATAAATGTTGGTTTTGATCACACTGATCATTTATTTCATACATATTGCCAATAGTGTTAAGGCTGTTACAGCTGTAATATGGAATTAGTGTTACTGTACCATTCAGAAACTTTGGCAACTATCCTGCAGCAGAAAACTCCAACTCAGTATTGTTTAAGAAAGATTTCTAGAATTTCATGGATGAAAAGCAAAAATGAAAAATAAATAGCTGTGAGAAAGAACAAACTGAATATTCATGAGGAAAAAATTGTCAGTAAGAGGTGGTGCTTTCTAAAACTGGTGAGAAAAGCAAATACATGTAGTGCGATCACCACATAAGGCCCACAATGGAATATACATTACGTTCTATAATACGTCTTTCAACCTCCTAGTGGAGGTTATCTCGAAATGGAATATAGCAAGAAAAGAGGGTAAGGAAGAGGCCATAGATCGCTGGAAGAGATGTTTAGATGGTAGTGTTAGAAAGAATGAAATGGTAAACTTTATCTCAGGTGAAGGCCTTTGGTCTGCATCTTATCTTATAATCTGGGAAGAGGTGATATACCATGCTGCTGGAGTACTTTGATCATGTGAAAAGCTCAGGAAACAGTTGATGAGATCAGCTAATCTATGACCAGTTTAAGTTCTAACATTTGAGGATATGAGATTCGATGAGCTTTAGTAATCTCCATTTTCAACAGGGTTTTTAAAGGTAGTTTGCAAATGCTGAAATGTGCTTCTAGTACTTCTGTGAATCTGAATATGATTTTAAATAAAAACATTAAACTACATGTGTTAAATAATGGATATTTTTTAATGTCGTTTTATTCCTCAGTTCCTTTTTCCAGAGCATCTGTGTTTTGGGCTATTGTGTATGCCCTCTCGCTATAGCCTTGATCCTGTGCCGTATTCTGTTGGCAGTTGACACATCCTCTGTGGCTTTGTTTGCAGTCAGATTCATCTTCGTGATCTTAGGGTTTGGCTGGTCCACTTTTGGTGAGAACTGAACATTGACATTTTCAGCTTGTTTCTTCAAAGAGCACATTGATTTCGTCATGTGTAAGAAAAATGTAATTATGTTTATACGTAGAAGAAAAGGATACGTTGATTTTTTCATTGCCATAAAATTTAAACCACTGAAAAAATAAGGGAGGGATAGGGGGGAGGAAGCTGAAAGGAGGAAGTGGCCAAGTATAAATGCACTTTTACAGCTGTTTAACGATGGTGTGAACAGTGCATATTTCAAAAGCTCTTTTTTGCAATGCACGTTTAGTTATGCACATTGACATATTGTTAAACTGGGTGAAATAACTGCCAATTTTATATGCACTGTGCTTTTATATACATATTTGCAGAGATGGCAAACTTCCTGCTTAAGGAGGAAAAGAGAATTTTTGGCCTATATAAACTGCTTTGATGGTCCCCAACCATGTTCATGAGTCCCACAATGTTTCTTTGCTGTTGGAAACACATTGTTTCAGTATGTCAAAACATACAATGAGAAACATTTCTTTCACTTTGTCATGAAAACAAAACTGATGTTCATGATATTTAGAAAGTAAGTCCTATGAGAATGATGATAATGTAGCTTTGGCAATGACCTCAGTCACCAATTGATCAACTCTACCTTATTCTGGTCCCAGCATCATCAGCATTCCTGGCAGAGTGTCAGCCGGTTGGGAGAAAGGTCCTGGCAATGTATCCGCTGTTTTTGTTCTACTTTGTGATCAGCTGGCTCATCATCTCACACACCCACTCGTGAACAGCCAGCACTGGACAGGAAGGACATTGATATTTTTATATCACTCTAGTGCCTGTTCATGAGCACTGAGAATTTGGAGATGACCATGGGTCATGGTCGTAATGGATTGATATTATTTTACCACATATGACATCAGAGTTGTGCCATGTTATGAATGTAAAAATATGGTGCCTTGGGAGTTTTAGAAACATTTTACTTTGCAACAACTTTGAAGACTAGCAGTGTGATAAGCGCAGATGAAGAATGACTTCACATGTGAAATTTAAATTCCAATGAAATTGAAATATGAAGCATATTAGGTTTGTTCACTTTGAAATATGCTGTTTTCAAAACTACGGAATGTTGCTCTTAAGACTAGTAGTTGAAACCTGTTGTGTGGTAATGTGAAAAGTGAAAGGATTCAGGGGCATAACACTTTCTTCATGGATAAAAGTGTTCTATAGGCAGGAGTTAAACATTGAAGAGTCATCTCTGATATTTCACCATAATTCTTCATACCTGCTCTTCATCTATGTTGATAGTAAAATCTGAGGGAAATTTTCACACCAACAATAACTACAACATGAAATATAAATGAATATGAGGGTAGTGTCTTTTATATATTTTGTGTTCATTAGAACATGGTGATTGTACATTTTAATTCACTGTTTCATTCCAATGAAAATGATCCCCTATTTCTGATCATGTTAAAAAATATGTGAGATAGGCACAGGCCACTTTTTGCCCTATTCATGTGATTTCTGTCACTGGGACTGTATGACTGGACTGCAAAAATAATCTTAGATATTGTAGCAGAACTACCATTGAGCTGCTACACTGCCTAAATTGGTATGCTACTGTCAGAAGCTCGTGTAGCTAAATGATGGAATTTAGACATCCCCATGACAATCACTATGTATTGCAGATATTTGTTTCATAGCTGGCATTTGACAAGATCTGTGCAAATACAGAAAGATACGGGTTATGTATCGCTAGAGGACAGACATCATTTATATTTTCTAATTAGGTTTGTCAAGGGACTTATTGGGCATCTATTTATTCTTAGATTTGGACCCAGGTATTTCTTTTTTTTCTTTTTTTTTTCTCAAACAAACACACCATATTATTGTGATATGCCTGTAGTCATGTTTTGTTTGTTGTTTTTTCTTCTCTCAGGTCTATTGTTCTTTCAGAGGAAATCAGTCATTTTTTCAATTAAGCTGGTACCTTTTATCAGGTACAAGAGTTATAATACAAGCATTGTGAAGATATGTTTGAAATATATGAAATGAAAGAAAAATGTGAAAAGATTAGGATGATGAGACAAAAATATTTTCAACCCATGGTGATTTTTTTTCAGAATTTTCCTCTGATCATTGCTCAAATAACAAGAGCACAAGAGTTTTTAGAATATTTCTTGTCCATGGCATAGGGAAGAAATTAGGCTGATGGTCAAGTGGCAAATTATAAATTATTTTGTGTGTGTGTATGTGTGCGTGCATGCATGTGTGCTTGTGGTAACATATGCATGTATGTGTGTTATAAGGAAGAGAGCAAGACAGACAGAAAGCCATGGATGCTTGTATGTTCATACACTACATGTTTTATCAGCCCTGTTTCTTAGAATCATGTAATGTCATAGAGCAGGAGAAATTAGCCTAATGTTAGATTTTGTATTACTCATAGGGCTAGTGGTGTCAGTGCTGAGAGAATGAATGTATTTGGCTTTGGTGAACAGAAATGTTCTATGGCTCTTCTATGCCAAGACAGATTACATTCAGATTTAACTCCTGCAAACCCATGATTAGTAACATCCACATTCCTCAGCAAAGCATCCTTTGACATACAACCCATTTCATCTGGTTGCAAAAGTGTTTACATTATGCACTTTCTTTTGGATATTTCCAACATCACTAGTAAAGCATTTACATGAAGCTGACTGTCTCTCCATCTTCTTTCTCCTACCCTACCTTCTCTCTCTGTCTTTTCCATGATGTGTGTGCATCTGTGTGTACCTGTCTGCATCTGTGTGTGTATTTGCGAGCTTGTGTGTGTTTCTTTTTTGATAATGGAACAAAATAGTGTCATTTGATGATCAAGACTTCCACATAATGAACATGTAACTTTGTTTTGTAAGCCTGCATTCATTCCAGTTTGCAAAATGATAAGTATCTGAGAGTAGAAGTAGGGAAATAATGCATTGGTACCATGAACTAAGAATGGGAGAATATATTTATGTAATGTAATACTATGATTCATTGAACATTTTATTTTTATTTATTCATTCATGCACACACACGATGGAATAACTATCAGCAGCATTAGGGTCTCAAGGTTGGCATTGCTATGAGTGACAAACAAGAAATTTCATAATGTATGGTCTTCTTGTTGTCCTTGTCAGCATTATGAAAAGAGACATATTTCTCAAAAGAGGCTTCTAAAGATGTTTAGTTTTATTTTTAGTTAAATTTTGCTTGTGAAATGATATGTCCAATTTTGGCACATTGTTAGTTGACTTAATCATTTTGCCAACATCGTGTTTTAGTAATTGTATTCCTTTCTCCTTTATCTCTTTTTCAAAGCTCAGCCCTTATATGCATTTCACAGCATTTGTGATGTGCATGTAAATCCATATTGCAGTTTATTCAAGGGATTGGGGGGGGGGGGTGTCCTGAAATCTGGATTTTGCTTAAAAAAAAAAAAAT